>JAMPIV010002633.1:0-39793 GCA_024509875.1 Oreohelix idahoensis | reverse complement strand
GCCTCTTTCAGATGCCCTTCATGTTTGCTGTGTCTTTCTTTCTCTCTAAACACTCTACTAGACCTATCAAGACTCTCTCTCTCTCTCTCTCTCTCACTCACTCTTCCTACGTGCCTATCTGTTTGTTTGAATGTGTGATTTAATTTCTTCCAGCCCGCCCCGCTATCTTGGTCTTGTCAGCCCCCCCCTCATTCAACGTATCAGTCCGTCTACTGCAGTGTTTCTCTTGTATGAACCCTTTTAGTGCCACAGACCCATTTGATTGCCCGATGAAGGCTATGGCCACCTTTGATTGTCCGATGAAGGCTATAGACCCCTTTGATTGTCCGATGAAGGCTATGGACACCTTTGATTGTCCGATGAAGGCTATGGCCACCTTTGATTGTCCGATGAAGGCTATAGACCCCTTTGATTGTCCGATGAAGGCTATAGACACCTTTGATTGTCCGATGAAGGCTATGGCCACCTTTGATTGTCCGATGAAGGCTATAGACACCTTTGATTGTCCGATGAAGGCTATAGACACCTTTGATTGTCCGATGAAGGCTATAGACACCTTTGATTGTCCGATGAAGGCTATAGACCCCTTTGATTGTCCGATGAAGGCTATGGCCACCTTTGATTGTCCGATGAAGGCTATAGACCGCTTTGATTGTCCGATGAAGGCTATGGACACCTTTGATTGTCCAATGAAGGCTATGGCCACCTTTGATTGTCCGATGAAGGCTATGGCCACCTTTGATTGTCCGATGAAGGCTATGGACACCTTTGATTGTTCGATGAAGGCTATAGACCCCTTTGATTGTCCGATGAAGGCTATAGACCCCTTTGATTGTCCGATGAAGGCTATAGACACCTTTGATTGTCCGATGAAGGCTATGGACACCTTTGATTGTCTAATGAAGGCTATATACCCCTTTGATTGTCTGATGAAGGCTATGGACACCTTAGATTGTCTGATGAAGGCTATAGACACCTTTGATTGTCCGATGAAGGCTATGGACACCTTTGATTGTCCAATGAAGGCTATATACCCCTTTGATTGTCTGATGAAGGCTATGGACACCTTAGATTGTCTGATGAAGGCTATGGACACCTTAGATTGTCCGATGAAGGCTATGGACACCTTTGATTGTCTGATGAAGGCTATGGACAGCTTTGATGTGTCTGATGAGCTACAGACCCCTTTGATTGTCCGGTGAAGGCTGTAGACCTCTTCTTGGAAAAATATTACATAAAAGCGTAATTTAAAAAGTTACATTTTTTATTTAAGGTTATATACAGATCCCACTCATGGACCCCCTCAGTGGTCCGTGGACCACAAGTTAAGAAACCCTAGCCTACTATGTTTTAGAAAGCATTAATAACGCCCCACGTGATACATGACAAGAAATAACGATAGTCCAATGCCTGTGGCACCCCGAGGTACACACATACAAAAAAAAAAAACCCACAGAAGTTATAAACAACGTTATAACCACCAGGCATAACACTTCATCGATTGGCAGGATAAATATTACAATCTTATCTTTCACTCAATTTGTTTTTTTTTTTTTAAATATGTTACGTGTCATGCTGAATTTCTGGAAGGATCCGTCACTTAAACAGAAACTGTCTCACCAGAATGTGTATGTATATTTGCATGTATGTATGTATGTATGTATGTTTGCATGTGTGTGTGTGTGTGTGTGTGTATATATATATATATATATATATATATATATATATATATATATATATATATATATATATATATATATATATATATATATATATATATATATATATATATATATATATATATATATATATATATAATCGACACAATCAACTCCCTGCTGAGTATGTCTTCAATCAGTGCACGCTAAGTTCCACCCCCTCAATTCACGTTCTGGCCATGCCTACTTTATCCTTATTAAATCTGTCTCCCTTCTTCTTTTCCGTGTGTTCCCTCTATTTCTCTTCCTCTGAAGATTTCACAACAACGACTGTCTTGTAATGTTATCAGACGTTTTCCTGAACGTGCTCCCGATCCAACTCCTGTATATGTTCTTAACCACTAGTTCCAATGGTATTAGCCTGGGCTTTGACATAAATTCCACGTTGGTTATCTTGTCAAAACCATTTCAGCCTTTCTATTTTGTGCAAGTAGCCCATTTATGAAAATCTGTAACTCACTGATTGTCATCTTTGTTGTTCTCCACGCTTTAGAGATGTACAATATAGCTGTCTTAACTGAAATGAATATCCTTATTTTTGTATTGAACTTGATCTCTTTAGATTTATATATATTGTCCCAAAGCAACGAAAGCTCATCTTCTCTTTTGTATGCTTATTTTAATAATATCACTTTGATGTCATCTTTTTAAAATCTATCAACAGGGCAAGGTTTGGTATGAGACTGATGAAGGTTTACGCACCACAGGGATCAGAAGGAAAATGAAAACATAAGTTATGACGTCATATGTTTGTTCCATCATGATCGTAGTACTAAACTATCTTAGATACGACATGGTCGAGGAAAGTGAAACCTACTTCAGAGATGAATCCAAAGATTTGAACCGCCGCTCAGGAATTATAACGTGACTTCAGTAAATTATTGTCATTCTACCGGCTGTCAGCAATATATATAATTCCCATTTCTATTTATTTGAATACAACACAATTAGATCTTCTCTGTCTAGTCAAATACCAGATGACGTCAGTAATCACACTTTTCACAACTTCCTGTTCCCAGTTTTTATTTATCAAATCAGTTGCCACGATGTCAAACTGTCCAGCATCTTCTCTCTTTGTTGTTGTTTATATTTTTTTCTTTCTTCAATCTTTCCTTGTCGTCATATATATTATAGTTTTCCTCTTCTCATAACATGCGCAACGAAAATTGGTAGCTTCCTTCTAATAATGGACTTCCTTTGCATACTGGGATCTTTTACGACATCCCCATTACTATTTTTAGATCTCTGTTTTTCTTAATATTCTTCTGTCAAGCTACATCTATATGGCCTCGAGATTTTCTTGCTTGCTTACATGTCTTTGACTCACTTCTTCCATATGACGGTGACGAAATTAATCTTGATCGTTACGTTTTCCTGTGCTCTTCCTTTCCTTTTTTCCCACATACAGTATTTGTTGTTTTCGCTTCGTAGTTCAAGGTTTCTTGTCATGTCTGGGCCTAAATGACGATCCCTTACTAATTGTTTTGATCGCTGACTTTCGTTTGAAACCATACTGAGTGTTGATTGGTGTGTCTGTGTACGATGATGTGACATACTTCCCACCAGATAGTAAGAGCACGGATTAGGCGTAGGAGTAGAACGGCCGCCTGGATCTATCGTTTCTCGCTAGCTCGGCCTTTTGTTACCTCTGACTTTCTGTCTGGAGAGATAGAAGAGAGCCCAGGGTTGCTGATAAGTTGTTAAAGTTACATATGCCATGCACAAAAACACACGGTAAATGTCACACTGGTGACACATTAAGACACGGACAATAAGATAACGACTGTGATTTTTGGAGCACGGAAGAAGACATAATCGTTTGCTCTCAGATTTGCTGTAATGGATTATTACGATAAAATGATAATCTTGACAGATGTTATCAGTAAAAGATCTTAGAAGTAGTGAGTTCGTAAACATGCTAAAACCAACGAAAGAGGCAATACCTTACATGGGAGTGAATTTGGAAAAATCATGTCTTATGAGTCACGCAAGAATTAGTAGAAGACATGCAGAGAACATTAGTTTACGAAGAATATTCTAGATTTTAAAAAAAAGGGGGGGGGGGGGTAAGACCACTACAAAGACTACTAAGTTAGTTATCATTGGTTTGGTATTTCAAATGCAAATATAGTCTGCTCTTGATTGGATTTCTCGCCCCCAAAGCAAGATGAGCAGGTGCGCGAAAATAGTCGTTATAATCTATCGCCCAGCAAGATTACTTCACTTACTTTAAATTTCTTCAAGGAGAAAACAGAGACAGCCAGGAACACAGAATATCAGGACCCAAATATAGGACAGGCCAGAGGACCGGACGTGAGTTCTATTATTAGAAGAGAGTAGCCCCGGATAACTCACTCTGTGTTTTAAATTCTAGGATCCTAGTTCAAGAGCTAAAAGTTAGACACATAACTCACCTGAGAAAGAGCTGGTGACAGCTTCGTGCGAGTTTCCTCATAAGGAACTACCAACAGAGGTTGCCCAAACTTCATAAGTCTGAACTTCAAAAATGTATTTCTCAATCTAGTCTCCGTTATTTGTTACAGTTTTTGTCCATCTTCTCACAAGGGCATGTATCCCCGCACGGTAAAAACGTGTGTCCTTCTTCCTAAACCACTGGCGTACGGCGCGTTTAAGGGTCTCGGTGTCCTCAAAGTGATGTCCGCGAAGATCTTCTTTCAGTGGTCCAAACAGATGGAAGTCAGAAGGTGCAAGATCGGGACTGTAAGGGGGATGTGGTAATAATGTCCAGCCAAATTCTGCAATCGCATCAATGGTGCGTTTAGCGGTGTGTGGCGTGGCATTATCGTGCAACAGTAGTGCAGTTCTCTGATGTTTTAATGGGTAAAGTCGCCGAAGATGACCTCTAAGCTTCTTCAAAGTTTCAATGTAACGGTCTGCATTCACCGTGTTTCCCTGTTCCAAGAAGTCGAGAAGAATCACACCCTTCTCATCCCAAAACACGGAGGCCATAACTTTCCCTACATATGGTGAACTTTTGAACTTCTTTCTTGTCGGCGATGTTGTGTGATGCCATTCCATTGACTGCCTCTTCGATTCTGGTTCAAAAAAATGAATCCAAGTCTCATCACCTGTCACAATATTCGATAAAAACCGTCTCCTTCAGTTTCGTAACAGTGCAGGAGGTTGATGGCTATGGTTTTCCTTGTTTCTTTATGTCTGTCTGTCAACATTCTGGGTACCATCCGTGCACAAACTTTTGAATAACTCAGGTCTTTAATGATGTTCTGGACACTGCCTTTACTAATGGACAACATGGAAGAAAGTTCATCCAGTGTTACCCGACGGTCACCACGAATGATGCCATCAACTCGATGAATGTTGTGTGAGTCACTGCGGTAGACGGACTGCCAGTCCGCTTTGCGCCAGCCATTGAGGATTGACCTACTTCAGCTTCGTCACAACGATGTACCCAACGTCGGACAGTGCTAACATCCACTGTTGACAGTCCTAACATTCATTGTCTTCCGTTATCCAATTCACTTTCATCCAACTCACTGGGGTTAATATTAACACCCAGGCGGGGTAAATTATTCTGAGGAAGATGGAAGTGATGGATGGAAGCGGCAGGCGCTTAATGCCCTTATCATGGACTCAGTACTCAAAATAGGCATATGTTTTCCTCTTCGTGGTACAAGTTCGTGGTACAAGTTGCCAGCAGCCTACGCTAGACTTGAAAACCTTAGTAGTTACCTCGGCCGTAAGCAAGAGATGCAACAAATCACAAGATTTGACTGCCGACAAGAAGTACAGCCCAAAACACCTGTGGAAACAGACAGCGGCTGAAGTAATGCCAAGTTTGACTTCACACTGAAAGCTGAGTAGCAAACAAGTATGACATTATTAGGGCCAATGTTCTGAAAAAATAAATTTTCCATAAAACATATTCCCCTCAACTGAGAATCGAAACTGGTACCTCTAGAATTTGAGGCGGACACCTTACCTCTTAGCCACTCCGACACTGAAGTAACATTCAACATAATGACCAAGTCTAAGTATCCGATTCTCGTCTAAATACTCGATTACCGAGTCTAGCTAGAGGTCGCATAAATACCACCTCCTAGAAACCCTAATGACACCGGATCACGTGATTGGACGCCGGATTCAAGTTTTGACTTTAATCGTTTACAGTACTAGGTTAATGCCGCCAGCAGACGTATTTATACTCCTGAGAAATGAGTTAAAAGTTTTCCGTTCATCCTGTGCCTTTTAATGAAAGCTCGTGGGGAAATAAATACATTAAATATTCTCTCTAATCTTACAGTATCGATACTAAGCGGTCCAAACTGTATTCGGGTTGAAGCAAAGTTATTAAGTTAAAAAAGTAATTTTGTGCAGAAACTGACAGTAAACAATACCATCACGTGACGTGCCTGGTGCCATTCGCTACTATCTTTTCAGAAAAAGATTTAATATGACTATAAATGAGGAGGCTGCTGTAAAACTGGTAAGGAAACAAATATATAAATTAAAAAATAAAATGGTATGAAATCAGTTTTACAAGTTAACGGTACACAGGAAACACGGGACGTTTCGGGTTTTACCCTTCGTCAGCCACAGTTACAAACAGGTGACAAGGACAAGAATTACATATAGGTACTACAAAAACATACGATGATGAGAAACATACAGCAAATGAGCGATACAAGCAGATGAAACAAGTAAACAACAACGGTGATGAGCAGAGACTCTTGCCGTCAAAGATGTTTTGCTTGTGTATTTCTCTGCTTCTTTTGCTTTCTGTATTTTCCTACATATACATGATCAAATAATCGTGCCCATTCATGTTACACTGTATTAAGCTGTGAATACCATCTTCGCCATTATTATCATTCTCTTATTTACGCTCTTCAAGAAGCACGGGATCACTACTACAGTTGGTCCTGTTTGCAGGTAGCATAGCGCTACGTGTGCTCTTACAGTAGTGATATATGTAGCAAGTTCTTTGACATAATTAGGTTGCCATCCCCCAAAAACAATCTTAGATTAATGGCTTCTAGTGACATGTCCGAGTCAACTGTAGTTCTTTTCTTCCTTCGTCTCATTAAAGATACCCGAAAACACTCGGGAAATTCCGTACTAACAATTCAATTGTTTTACTGGAAGAAAAAATGTAGTCTAATCATCAATCATCAAAATACATAATTGCCATCGGACGGTCGGTCGGTCAGTCACATTTTTGCACACCGTCATTTGCGCACTTTTTTCTATTTTCGAGGGAGTGCATTAACTTTCAGCCACAGCTAAGGGGGTGCAACTGTGGTTGAAAGTAGACAATAATTGTATTGTTTCCCCTTATATGTACTCTCGCGAAAATAGAAAAAAGTACGCAAATGAAGGTGTGCATGAACATATTGATTATGGAAAGAAGCCAGCAACACGATTGATAAACAGTACATGAACTGGAGTTTCGTCAAACTTCAAACGTTGTTCTCAGAGGCGGTAAGTCGACCAGGGCAAGATTTTAAAAGATGCACGAACAATTACGAGACATGCTGTCATAAAAGAAATGTTAGTTATTTAGTCAATTTACGGTCCATTAAACCATTATCACTGCTCTATATGTCATTTAGGTTGGGTTACTCATGTCTTCATATTTAATACATCTATATAATTTTCACTACAAATATCTAAAGACGGTCGTCTGCAATGAAATGACCACAGTAGTGATAGTACCGTCTGTAATACATGTAGCAGAAACAACACACTATAATTAACAACCTGCCAATTTTGGTGAGTTGCTAGTAAATAAATAAAAACATATCGGTATATAGCAGGCATTGGAAAGACAGACAAAAGATGACACTTGACAGCAGAAAAGAAAAGATCTGATAGGATCACCCGGGAGTCGAACCAGGGAACATCCGAACAACGCCATCGCCTCGCTGCAAGAGTGAATCGTGAAATGACACAGATCCAACTAAGTATCCAAAAGACTGCCGCATTGGCCGGGGTAACTTTTTCACGATACTATACGCAGATATGAATACATGACCCCTGAACGACCCAGACCTTAATAAGACTCAATCACCATTAGTGACTATAATGCTTGTTTTTTTTTTTAATTTTTTTAATTTTTTTAAATCGACATGAGTTCCTTATTAAAATAAAAATAAGAAGAGATGAACTGAAAACAAACATTACACAACGGCAAGAGTCAAAATCGAATTCTAGCTTGAGTGTAATACCGATTCTATTTTCATATTAATGAGTGTAATACCGATTCTATTTTCATATTAATGCTTCTTCGCTGTCAGATTTCATTTATGTTTTTTTAATATCAATTTTGCACCACATAAATCGCGCAGTCGTTGAGAAAGGGTGATAGACAAACAGATAACCAGATTAGCAGACGCCGAACAGTAGAACAGGAATAAACAACTCAAAAATATATTTAATAAAACCAGGTATTATTCACCGCGGGATCACTCGGCAGCCATTTGTGTGACTGCATTCCTTTTTCGCTGGCCCATTCTGCAGCCAAAATAATTAATGCGCTCTACAAACACAAGAGCCATTGAACTTGGCTGGCTGTCTGGCTTCATCTGACCTGCTAATACTTGTCGTTCTCATCACAGCTTGCAGCCGTTAGTCAATGGGTTAAGACGGCTGCTCAAATTCAGACGTGTTAAAGCTCTCTCTAAAGTTAAATTTTTTGTTTCTTCTTCTTCTTCCTTCTTCCTCGTTCGCCCTGAAAAGGACGTTGGTTGCGTTGTGTCTGTTTACAGCGAAGCTGCGATATCTGCGTCTTTCGGCCGGCCGCTGACTGCATTCTCTATTGCTGCGTCTTTGGGTCCCAGGTTTGTGTTTCGCAAACTGTTTGTCTGAGGGGGGAAATTTTGTTGTCAGCTAATACAAGATTGGATTATTGATACTTGCTGGATAAGATTCAGCACAGTAATTTTTTTTCTTAATAAAGGGGGCTGTTGGTGTAACTGATATTAAAAAGCTGAAGGTCGTCCCATAATAGGTAACTGCCGTAAGGAAGTGACGAGTGACCACCACACTAGGCCAGCTTTTTAAATGAGGTATAGGTTCCCTTCCTCGCTGCTTTTTGCCTTCTGTAACTCAAGAGCAAGAGTCAGGTACCCACTTACAGCTGGGTAGACTGGAGCGTGACGATACCAGGCTTCGATCCCGGAACCGCTAACTTCACCACGAGAGGAAAACGCTCTAGCCGCTCAGCCAATCGGACGCTCAAAACTGATTTTAGACGTATTTAAAAAATAAAAAAATACCAGTTGAGAAATGGTATTGGGAGTCAGCTTTACAAGTGAACAATACTAGAACCCCCTCCCCCGGGGAAGGTGTGTATATGCATTTGTGAATACAATGTTAATATTAAATATTATTTAACTAGTGTAAAAGCCCGTCATAAGACGGGAATTAAATTCAAAAGCACCAATACCTAACGGCAACAAAAGTATTTTTAAAAAACCACTGTGCATCACCACAGTATACGAACTACGTAGCAGCAGCGAGGATCCCAATGTGTGTATACGTGATCACACATTCTATAAATATTTGTGTGCACACCTTCATTTGTGCAGTCTTCTTTGGTAAAAGTTACTATTTTATGGAGAGTACATATAAGGGAAACTATACAATTAATGTCTAACTTTCAACCACAGTTGCTTCCTTTAGCGTTATGTACTGACAGAAAAAAACTAGGATTTTATATATAGGATAATGTTTAACATGGCATTTTTAGAACTCTATTTTTGCAGGGCAGAAATGTAGAAAGCCAATAATGCATTATTTCTACATCCTGGTGGAAAAAAAAAAAATTCCGTCGTTCGTTCGTTACGTTGAAAATTATTTTTAATGTTTTCTTTCTCCCTTTTTTTAACGTACTCCCGCTCTTGAACTCGAGGCGAAATCTCAGGTTAGTATGTCTAACATGAGACTGATTTTACGTGAGTATCCTATTTTCCCTGTACGCTGACAGGTGTCCTCTCGCCATTCAGGCAGATACTCGCCGTCTTCGGAGAGTACCCATTAGAGCTGGGTCGGCTCATGAGTCGTTCAGGTTATTCCAGTAAATAAATAAACAAACAACACACAAAGGTATGTTATCAGGCACTCAGTGAGAAATAAAGAAGTAGAAGACCAGACAACAGAAAACCAACAGAAGTGATAGGCTTACCGGGAATCGAACCAGGACCTTCCGAACGGCACCCACCGCCTAGCCACGCGAATCGCCACTATCCACTCTGCCAGCTACAAGTTTGTAATGCGTAGCTGGCAGAGTGGATAGTGGCGATTCGCTTCAGTGGCTAGGCGGTGGGTGCCGTTCGGAAGGTCCTGGTTCGATCCCGGTAAGCTTATCACTTCTGTTGTTTTTCTGTTGTCTGGTCTTCTACTTCTTTATTTCTCACTGAGTGCCTGATAACATACCTTTGTGTGTTGTTTGTTTATTTATTTACTGTTTACAGGCCTCAGGTTTCCCCTCCTTATAGGTTATTCCAGTCACTGGTCGACGACACTACTTCAAATGTTCTCGCCGGGGCTCGAATTAATCCAGTCCAAATCCCGGTCGACGAGACATCTTCAAATGTTCTCACCCGGGCTTGAACCTGGATCACCCGATCGCCATCGCAATGTGGTAACCATTACATCAGCGCGGTTCCCTCTCTTTGATTTCTGCCACCCGTTTTCTTCTCTGTGTGTTTTTACGGTCTTCCTATACCTCTCATACATTGGGAATTGCAGTAGAAAGACTGCCTTGTAAAGCTATCAACAGGTTTCCTCAATGTGTGTCCTACCTATCGCCAGCGTCGTCTTCTCATACCGTGTTAAACTGAAACATGTCTAGTGCTTGTCCTCTGTTCCATACTGGCGACCTTGTCATATCATTTCAATCCTTCCAATCTATGCAGGCACACATTTGTGAATCTGTCATTTCATGGTTGTTGTTTGAGTTGTTCTCCACGTTTCAGAGCTTACGTACTTACTTACTTGTTCCTCTTTCAGACTGGGGTGTAGAGTTTTGCCAGAGAGCGCCATACTATCCTATCGGCTGTCTTCCTCCTGGCCTGGTTCCAATCTAGTCCTCGGTCCTTCAGAGATTGTCTAATGTTGTCCTCCCAGCGAACTCTGGGTCGTCCTGGAGGTCTGGATCCCTGGCTCTTTGTTTCCCATATTTGTCGTGGTAGCCGATCTTCTCTCATTCTGCAGACATGGCCAAACCATTGTAATTGAGACTGTTCCACTAAGGTCTGCAGAGGTTGGGTTTTGAGGCAATGATGTACCCTCTGGTGTCTACTCATGCTACTTTAACTACCGTCCTCATAGACCTCATTTCTGAGGTTTGGTGCTGTCTTTTTTTTTGTGTGGGTCATAGTCATTGCCCATGACTCGCATCCATAAGATGAAGACTGGAACACAGGTGGAGCTGTAAACAGCCATCTTCGTCTTCTTGCCAACTTCTCTTTTGCTGAGGAATCCTCCATTTCCATAACCATGCAACAGAATTGACAACTGACTTGGCATTTGAGGTCAAGATTCTGATTTTCGAGATGGACTTGATTCTTTAGATGACCATACATTTTCCATAGGCCCCTTCCCCCCTTTTCCGTGTAGTTCCCGGGGGTCTCTGAAGAGACAAAGAAAGAATAGGGTTACTGAACCCTCAGGCATGTCGTAGAAGGCAACTAATATGAGGAAGTGCGTGGGACTGGCAACCTCATCGTGTAAAACTAATAACCACAGAAACCATCGCTGCAAGATCACGTGACTGCTTGGTACAGGCTTCCTGCAAGGGAACGTGCTGCAGTGGTTGTCCATGCTCCGTAAGGAGTGCACAGGAAAATGATGGTCTGACATTTTTTTATAACAAAGTATTGTCTCTTAATATGGCAATAAGTTATCTGACTTGAATGATCCTGCCAACAGATCTGGCAAAACGTCACAAATCGATCGCTTAATTTTTCCTCAGCATTGCAAGCCCGTAACACAGTAAGTTTCTTATCATCTCAACCCTTAACGGTTTCTCTGCTGCCCAGCTCTTTCATGTCCACAAATGTAAATTCTGTTTATCCATCTTAATTTTGTTGGACATTTTCTTGGTCTTATGCCATGAATTTGTTTACTATGCGGGCACTCTTATCTCTGTTAGCCCTCGTTCGTTCGTCGTGTCCCGCCCGTCTTCAGTCAGATCGTGTCATAATGTTAGACTGTTGATAAAAGGTAGACAGTCCCATAAGAGATACTGCAGCAGGGGAGGTAAAGTGTTAGAGACATCTCTATACTAGACTAGTGACAACGATCTGTAAAATCTGGTTTTTTCATCTACTATTTCTTAATTCCTAGACGTTTCTGAAGAAACAAAGACAGGATACCCCCTCAGGCATGTCGTACTAGGCGACTGATGTGAGACTGTGTATGAGCTTGCCAACCTCATCATGTAAAACAAATTACCAAATACAACCGCTGCAGGAGCATGTGAATGATTGGTGCAGGTTTCCTGCAATGGGACCACTAATAGTGGTGGTCCCATGCCCCGTGAAAAGGTTGATGATGATATAAGGCCTTAGTAATCTTGCGTGCAACATAAGCCTATCTTGCGTCTAACACCGGCATTCTTGCAACATCCTCTAGTCTGATTCTACCAGGCATAGAAATGAGACGGGATATTTTTGGTCTATCGATTTTCCTTGGCCACCCTTCACATAACGTAAATGATTTGAGAGCTGGTGGGGTATGGTGAGAATCGCCATTTTGGGCACCGAGAGGCCCATGCGAACAAGGGACGATCAATGTAAAAAAACGAAAAGGGACCACGCAAGGGATTGGCTGGAGAAAAAGTCTTGCCCGGTGCCATGGCAACGTTTGTCGGCACTCTGATTCCACTAGGAACCCCGTTCGCCCAACCACTACAATTAAATTCTCTCTCGTGTCTTATTCGCATCGGGGGTAAGGGAAGGATGAGCGAGGGTTGTGTAAGCGGGGTGTGTGTGCGCGCGAGGTCGTGAATAGGATCGAAATTAGCGACTGTGGAGAGAGAAAAAAAAAACTGGGCAGTAATTTGTCCTTGGAAAGGACAAGTTGGAGAAAGTATTTTGGCACTTCCTGAAAGACAAAGCTACAGCTAATGTGTACTCAAAAACAATGCCACATGTTAACACCTTCTTGACCTTGAACAATCGAGACGAAGAATAAATATACAAACAAAAGGAACATTTAAAACTTGCCCTGATATATATATATATATATATATATATATATATATATATATATATATATATATATATATATATATATATATATATATATATATATATATATATATATATATACACACAAGCTTTGGTGTAATACCTTGACTGAATCCGACCCAAAATGTTTAGACTAGAACAAATGTGTAAGTGATAGAATGTGAATTTATGTTGTTTAAAACCTACTTCCTTGTCAGGCCGATTACAGTAACCGATGCTGACTTTTACATCCACCAGAGAGTTTCTGTTTTCACGTCTGCTTTTCATCTGTGTCCACTCCATCTACTGCTCACTTTTTTTTTTTAAATTAAAAAAAAAAATCCTCCCCGATTTGAAAGAAATTACGACGGTGAACCGTCTTGCTAGCGTGTACATTTTCTTTGGGGCGTCAACAAAGCGGTCAGTTCTTTTTCTGAGTGAAACTTTTAAGCGATTTTAAGAGAAACTGATTTCCCGTTTGTAGCCCAGGGAAGTTTCAAGTGATGCTCGGATGTTCGGCTCCTTCATGAAGGTTGAGTTTACACGATGTACCTTATAACTGCGCTCTAAAATTCGAGTTTCTCTCAAGAACTAACACTTTTTTCTCTTTGTGTGTGTGTGTGTGTGTTATATATATATATATATATATATATATATATATATATATATATATATATATATTATACGTGGAAGAGTATTTTTTCAGACAAATGGGAGAGATATAACTGACAGAAAAACAAATATACTAAAAGACGTAAATCTATCAGTCCGGGAAAGGAGGATCACTATTTAAATGTCACCGGCTCCCCCTGGGGTATTTTAACCAATGAAAAATAAGAGCAATGAAGGGGAAAAGGACAGCTAGGATCGTGAGATTTTTTGTTTGTTTCTGCTTTTTATTTCATTTTTTTTTTTTTGGAGCATACAACCACCATTGCAGTTGGTCCAGTTGTATGAGGCCTGTATCACGGCATGCTTGTGATCCTGCAGTGTTCGTTTATGGAGCAATTTGTTTTACATGATGATTTTACATTCCTCACGAATAACCTCATCTTAGCCGCATCTTTCGACATGCCTGAGAGACAGCAGTAGTCATAATCAGGGTTGCCAATTTGACTTTTTTGTGAAGGTGTTTGGCTTTCTTTCACAATTTTCATCTGGCAACGCTGGTCATAATCTGTCTTAGTCTTACCAGAGATCCTCCGGAACTACATGTGACAATGATGGGATTACGTTCAAATAACAACAATAATTACTGTGGTAAAGTGGGATGTTATAAATATTTATAGGGGACTTAGTGTACTGACTGAGATCAGCTGTGAAGGTATCTATATCTAATAAGAGTAGTGTATTATAGATAACCTTACTTACTGCCACATATGTATACCTCAGTCAGAATTATTCTGGAATAGTGTGATGACTACGTTATATGTCTAGGGTATGTGTATGATGAAGTGTAAGTCATAACAACAACAGACAGATAAACAAGTTAATTTATTCCACCACACTTGACAACACTGTGACACTCACATACATATAACACTCTAAGAGGATATCTTAACGGAGTCACTGATAACTTTTCAAATAACAATATGTATTCAGTGCTGTCATGAATGTATATGTGTCCTGATTCAAATACAAAGGGAACCAGGAATCACAATCAATTTTAATTACAAGTTATATGTACAGAATTTATTAATATGATTCTTGTAGTGACATATATTATTAATGGTATCCTATGTGTGTCAGTTGTGTAGTGGTAATATGAGGTAATACTGGTTTTGTTTTGTTCAAGCTCTGTTGGTATTTGTCATCATGACTTCAATAGTTTGTTTCTATTGGAACTAGTATTGGAGATGTTCTCAGTTCCTGGTATTAAAACAATTAAATTCCCCTCTTAATTTTAGTTTAAAATGTCATTTTAAGATGGGGTACATAATGTTGAGCTCCATGGCCACACTCTCTTATCTTGCGTGATGACTGCAGTAAAAGACTCCTCTGCTCGATTACTGTAATGAGTTCTGGAGCCACCCCACTGGTTGCTATATGGACCAAGGAGTATGCTGCCCACCTCTGGCTTCAGCAAAGCTCTGACCAGGTGCTGCTCAATAACTTTAAGACCACGGTCCCTGAAACAAGAAGGTTGTACCTTCTACGTCAGAACTAATTTATACTCCATTTCTACACTGAGCACAATACATCACAAACATTGAGTTCAGAGCGTTAGGCCAACTGTCAGCTTCATCTGAAATACTTTATACCAGTATTTCCCTCCCTAATGGTTACTACGCCTCTGCAATTCCAGCATTATTTCTTTCTAGTTAATAATCTAGGTGTCAGTGTACTGTTTAGCCATTCCATGCAGTTTTACTTTCCTCCGACACCTTCTGTTCAGGCTGGAGCACTATAGGCTTTACATCATGTTCGCTACTGAACCACACATATATACAGACATAAATTATCAATTTACATTCAATTTTCATTAAAAGATATTGAATATTTCAAGCTTACCACAATTCATGGAAATAATAAACAGTTTCGTTGACTGGCAATGAATATAGCACAACTCCGATCTGCCGATGTCCCAGGCTTTATTTTATAAAAAATATACACTGGTGCTCAACGTACTGTTTCTTAGTAGGTTTATTACAAGATGTGGCAATGACCAGACGCTCTGAATTGAGTATATTCGCAGCTCTACCCAATCACACCACGTCTACACATCTTTTCAAAAAAGTACCCCTTTCTCACGTTTCCCCTGACAACACAAGATAGTATTTATAGTCCGACCAATCGTGTTTAGTCTTTCATTTGTTGCGCTCCAATCACATAGGAGTTAACATGGTAGGCTATTTCCGTAACGTAATGTTTTTTCAAACACGTTATAAAAAAATTTTATGAGCAGAAATGATTTCATGCTGTCAGGCACCCCCACTATTTTATTTTGTCCATAACTTGGTAATTCCTAGACTATTTGCGTAACGTTTTACATATTCTTTGTCAGCAAACCCTAAGGAATCCAAATATCTCAATCTAAGGGAGCTAGGTGGCTGCGTTCAAAATGTGCATTTTCTACCACCTCCTGTTCACTTCAATCCCATGTGGTGTCTGGGTACTGTCATGTTTTCAAACGTAAACCGGTATAATGTCATAATTCCCAATAAGCGTTTTTCAGGATTTTAAAACCTAACTCTGGTATGGGTAGTGAATTTTATCACTGTCGATTTGAAATAAAGTTAGTGCATGTGGCCTTACACGCGTGATGGCAGCAATTGTGTATCGCGCGACGCGTGTTTAGTGTTGCAGGTGTCCCTGCTTTCTGCCTCTCCCTTCTCTCTATCCTTTAGTCCATCTGTCCTTTAGTCACGCCGTGTATAAAATGGGAATTAAATATTTTTTTTTATCCTCGGGGGGTGTCCCCTATTTATTTGTTTACATGTTTATACAACACGAAACAGCTGTTCTATTTAGGTCAGCTGCACCGGTTTTTAGTGGTTTAATATTTTAATTTAATACTAATTCCCGCATCATGGCTACGTACTGTCGAACATTTTTTTTCTTCTTCATAAAACAGTCCTTATGATTGGAAACATCAATTTTTAAAAGTTTTATTGAGACCCAGAGCCATTACGAGTCGCATCATTGTTTTCCATTGTCCATGACTGTTGCTGATCTCCTTAGAAGGGGTTTCTGAAGCACTTTGGTTTACGTGATGAGGTTGCCAGCCTTATACACCTCTTATTAGTCGGGCCGTAAGACATGCTTAGAGAGAAAAGTAGCCTTATTCTATGTTTGCCTTCTCAGAGACACCCTTGAACTATACACAACAAACGAGTTGGATATAATAATACAATGTGTTCGCCATGTTCTTGAACTATGTTATATTTCATCATCTCAACCCGTAACCCGTCATGGATCGTAGGGGTGCCATGGTGGAAGCATCAGCAGACAGGGTCCTCCACTGCTCTCTATCCTCAGCAATGCGTACAAGTATGGAAAAACCGTGCCCTGCCCATTCTTCGATGTTATCAGCCCAGGATTTTCTTTGCCTTCCTCTTCTCCGTTTACCTTCGACTGTTCCCTGGAGGATCGTTTTCGAAAGGGAGTCATGACGAGTTACATGCCCAAAACAGGCAAGCTTTCGACGTTTCACTACTGACAAAAGTGGTTCTTGGTGGCCTGCATAGGTGTTTATTTTCTCTCCAACATAGACATTTGTTTTGTGCTCTTTATAGCAAATGCGCAAAATTCTTCTATAACATTTATACTCGAAAGCCTGAATCCTTCGCTCCGTATCTGCAGTGAGTGTGCAGCCCTCACACCCATACAAGAGAATAGATAAAGCAAGTGATTTGTATAATTTTATCTTCACAGGAAAACTGATGTTACTTTTCCAGATCACATTCAGCCTTGTCATGGCAGCTGAGGCCATCTCAAGTCTTGTCTTGATGTCTTTACTTGATCTTCCATCACTACATATAGTGGACATAAAGAACATTAACATATACTTCGTTAAATGTTAATTCTGTGTTTTATTGTTCCTTCAGTCATAACTGACTATGAGGATGCGCCCATGAGGTGATAGCCCTCAGCTGCTGATCCTGTTGTTGTCATAGTGTTCCGTTCGACCGAGTTCTTTTCTCTTCCTCTTGTTGTAAGACCTTCTTTTTGCCCAATCTGAGGTGGCGGCGTAAGAAGTATCGCCACTTGGTGCGATCGGCAGCTTCATCCTCCTAGGCTGCTGGATTTATGCCCAGTTCTTGTTTCTATGGTATTCAATTTCTTCTTGTCAGATCTTTCAAGCGCTGTACATTATCGCAGCATTTCCAGCTGTTAAATGTCAGAACGTCTGTGAATTATAAATGTGGAGCGTGGTTTGTTTACCTACAGTATTGTTCTGCCTATGTTGACCAGAACGAGTAGATAAACGTTTAGATAACTGTAACCGAATCACAAGTCAAGTCTACAAATGGAATAAAACCATAACAAATCTGATAAGCTGGTTAGAAACATGTGTTTGCTTTTATTTCATTATTTATCACCATCTTTCTTTCTTTCGATGCAGCACGGAGTTACCACTGCAGCTGGCGACCTGTCAGGAAGGCTGCAATAAACAGTCACGTGCTCGGGTAGTAGTAGTTTTTGTAGCAAATTATTTTACATGGCGAGATTACCAGCCCTTATTTTACATGGTGAGATCATACTAGTTGCCCTGTACGACATGCCTGAGAGAAGAGATCTTCCATTCTTTCTGTGTCTCATAAGACAAACCAAGGGAACTACATGTAGCATAGTTTAATATCGTCCTCCTCTTTGGTCCTTGACCACTGACTAACACAGCAAGTAGTAACCATGACAGCTGGTGGCGTCTGGCAGAGTGGCAACAAACTATCTGCACTCTGCCCGGCGGGCGACCATCCTTCATGTGATGCCGCAACTCTGGTTCATTTGTTGCGTCTCCGCTTCCAAGGTTCCCCGACAAGTTGTCTTTGGTCGGCCTTATTTCTTATGGATGACCACCTATATGTTTATAGAATCTTCATTCAGCCTAAATATTATATATGTAAATAATATATTTATATCAGATGTTCACGAGGATTGATAATTCGATCTGATTGTCCATGATCTTTGGCGATATGACAGATCAACAGGTAAGAGGGTAACTTCGTCATACACCCAGCTGCTTTAGCCCCTTCGTTTATTTAAGAATTTTAGGGCGGGGAGAAGGGGGGGGGGGGGGGGTGGTGGTGTCTCTCTTCTATGGAAATATGGTTTCCTCTATATTTTTTTCTTTTTCTACGACCCAGATTTTTGTTGCAATACATTTAAATTCGTTTTAGCGGGGGTTTTTTCCTCAGGGCTCAGATTTATGCTGTTTTTGTGTGTGTTGTTTTGCGCTAAGGGTTGTTATGGGTCGAAACCTCTTGGGCGGACTGTTCTTGCACGTCTTCATAAAAGCCATGAACACCGCTCACAGTTGGAGGAACAGGCGGTGATATCAATACAATAATTGAAAAGGCTGCAATGGGAAACATATGGACATCAACTGGGCATAACACAAAAGTAAGAATCTTCAACTCAAAAGGTCAAGGTTATCGCACTGCATGGCCCTGAAACATGTAGAACAACAAACAAGACAACCATCAAGATATAGACTTTCCTAAATGGGTGTCTGCACTGAACAAAACGATTGAAGTGATGACATGATCACCAATATGGATCCGGTTACACGCCCATTTAGGTATATTGGGAATATGATGTTAGGCCCATATTGGTCGATGATGGGTCGACCCCGCAGCCGTTTGCGGTCTAGGAAATCCCACCTCAACTGGGGATCTATCCATGGACCACCAAGCTAGGAAGTAAGTGCAAACCACTGCGCTACTCCGGATCTAGCAATCTGGACGTTATGGAAAGAACCAGATAAAGGATGGAACGAGATGTGAAGAGCATACAACTGGCGTTGGATGGGGGGAAACATTTTTAAAAAAAAACAGGTGACAGCATTGCCAAGCTTTTTTTTTTTTTTTTAGTTTGTGGGTTTTACCTTCTTGTGGCGAGGCGCTTTCCTTTCAACCTAATTGGTTATATCAGAGCGCTATTTGCCAGTCACAAATAAGTGAACTCTGTTAACTGAAGCGATGTGTTGATAACTATAAGCCCTGAAAAGGACTACTAGCATGTATCAGCTAGCATGAAGAAATCCTGAAAAGGAATGCTAGCTCGGTCAGCGTTGATAGATACTAAGTCATGAAAAGGTCTAACATTATCCACCTGCAAGCATAAAGCCCTGAAACGGACTTGCCCTAAAAAGGACTCCCCAGCTACGCCAACGCTGCCCGTACTACCTCAGTGTTCAGCGAAACACCGGTTGTATGTGAACTCTTAGGCAATCTAACAGGATTGCTAGCCCGCCCAGCGTTGATAGATAGTAAGTCCTGAAAAGGACTAACATTATCCATCTGCTAGCATGAAGCCCTGAGAAGGACATGCCCTGAAAAGGACTCGCCAGCTACACCAACGCTGAACGGAGTAGGAACTAAACCAAACAAATGTTTGCCAAGCATTCCTTGTCCTGGAAACCCCGCGGTAAGAGGAAGGAAAAAAAACCACACCCACGTACACACATACACACACACACATACACACGGTAAAGGGAATTAAACATAGACGTGCTGGGGATCAAGAAGACACAGACAGACTTTGATCAGATAGCACAGGATATGTGGGTGTCGCCTGTATTTGCTGAAGGCCTGTGATCCTACGGGAGCCTGAAAGGGAAGAGTGAATGAATGTCACTGGATATTTCCGTGGGCCACTGAGGTCTCATAAGCCATTCCTTATCAGGGTTATGGAGTCGGCCAAAAAAGTGTCCGACTCTTGAAATTTGACAAGTCCGACACCGACTCCCAACTACAGTTTTTAGTAGTCATATGGCATTAGTTCGGAGTCCAGCCATTTTCACCCACTAAAACACGACCGACTCCACGACTCCTACGCCCTGGTTCTTACTGTTAAATTATTTCATGCAAAATAAATAACAATAGACAAATGTACGAAGCAAGAACGTTTAAAAAAAAAAAAACCCTACTGCAGTCAATCTTCAAAGGGTTTTTTTTTCCCGTGGCGCAACTATTCTTCAACATCCCCAACAGCCGCCTAAAGTTGTCCTTTACCGTTTGAAAAAAAAAAAAAAAAGCTAATAGCGAATGTTAAATACACGACAACGTGAAATAAAAATGAAATAATGGACTAAAAAAAATGGCGATGAAACTTTTATCTGGAAACTTTATATTAGAAATTCTGGAGTTTATATCAAGAGAAGCTATTACATCCACACAACAAACAAAATCACAGTTAACTACAGCTTGGTGCTTTACACGCAATAAAAGCTGCTCCACAAACTAGTTACATTTTAAAAAATACTTTTTAATAAAACAAGTTTTTCCTGGTTTTGGCGAGGCGCACACGGTTCAACCTAGACATGGAGTCCGTCGGTTATATTAGGGCGCATTTCCAAATATAAAAGACCTTAAAAAAAGATTTTTTTAACATTTCATTTCACCACAAATATTGATCGACATCTTCTTTGTTCAGCTCAGCTATATTAAATATTACATGAATTTAAAATCGATGTTCTTTATTATAAGACAACTGATCACTAGGCTGATCACTAGGCTGATCACTAGGCTGATCACATTCAACAAATGCAACAGAAAGCAAATAAGTGTGATTAAAAAAACTTAAAAAGAACACACATACACACGCATTCATACGCGCGCAATACACATAAAACGTACTCGCCTATAAAATCGTAAATACTCTCCCCTGGTTAGCCTGACAAGAAGAGGGAAGTAATATTGGTTCTCTACAGTAGGGGAGCTCACTCGCTGACATCAGGTATTACGAATAATTGGTTCAAAAGGGGAACTCGGAAATGGTGGCCGTCAAATATGGTTGTCTATGACTTGAGTTATGAGTGTCTGGTATTTTTATGAATTGTGTGCTACACTCAGATAATACAGAACGAGTTGTAGACCAGAGTGATAGAGAACGGTAGGCGTCGTTTTAAAGTCACCATAACTATTCCTCATGACCCTACATGTCCCCAAGTCTAGGCCTTAAACAAACTCACAATAAGTCCTTCTGTCCCGCGCCATCAGTCCCACTTCTTTCTATGTCTTCCTTCTGCCTTTCATTTCTGTGTCCAGTTCTCTTTTCTCCACCAGTTTTTGTTTCTCTCTGCCTAATTTACCTGGGATTCCAGAACAAGGACTGCCTAGTGATGTTATCACCAGATTTCTTCACTGTATTTCGTGTATCCTACCCATTGCGAGTGTCTTCATCTTATCTCTAGGTCTCCTGGCACTTGTCTGTCTGGTTCTTGTCATCACTGGTAATCTTGTTGTGCCTTTTCAATCCTATTCCCCGAAAGCATTCACTTATGAAAGTCTGTAAATTTCTTCCTGTTGATTTTCTTTTCCCCATGTTTCAGAGCCATTCAATAGGACTTCTTCATCTTCTTCCTCGTTCGTCCTGAAAAGGACGTTGGTTGCGTTGTGTCTGTTTACAGCGAAGCTGCGATATCTGCGCCTTTCGGCCGACACATCCGACTTCAGCACGGCATTTTTTGGGACCGGATTTGCCTTCCCTCTTCGATCACTACTCTCTCAGCCAGACTGAAGTGATGCAGCCTGTTTCCAGGACCACCATTTGGAGGCGGAGTAGGGTCTTGGTCAGCTCTGGTTCGCTGACCCTGACGCAAGCAGTCCAGCTATGGGTCGCTGACTGCATTCTCTATTGCTGCGTCTTTGTGTCCCATACAATAGGATTGACATGACATCTGAATTGAAAATTATTATTTCTATGTCCGACTTGATTTCTTTTGCTGTCCATATACAGTAATCTCAGAATGCAATCTGAGCACCTCTTGCCTTTTGTATTCTCGTTTTGATATCATTATCTGTCTCTCCAACTTTGTCACTATTTCCTGCCAAGAGATATGTATGATTCTACATCTTGTAGTGGTGTTTCTTCAAGCGCAATCTCCTTATAGTTCCCTGCGTTTATTCTCATTACCTTTGTCACTTCCCTGTGTACCGTCAGTCCCAAATGCGGTTACCTCTCGTCAAGTATTCTCATTTTGTCAACGTCTGATTACGGTTATAGATAAGACCAGCACACTCGTCGACACAGTCTTGACAATCAGGTTCTTTTATTTTTTTAAAGTCTAGTAAATTCCATTACGTGTGTTACCAAGGCCCGATAGGGGAATAAAGATTAGTAACACTAACTTATCAAACATTCGTAAAACCGACTGAGTGGGCATGGGGGCCCATCGTGTAGAAACTTTAGCCGAAAAAAAACAAGAAGTCAACAACAATTTGGTAACAACAATGACATCAGCCCACAGAAATGGAATTCATGAACAGTGGACACTAATAAATCTAACGACCAGGTCTTGAGGGAGGCCGGAGACAAGAGATAAATCACTGAACAGATAAAGAGGCGGCGGTCAGATTGTAGAGAACACGTTCTGATGAGAGAACACTGAAACAGTGATAACGACGGGAAAGGTGGGGAGAAGAATGGACAGTGAAAGACTAAAAGAGAAAATACTAGACACAATGACTGGAAGATGAAGGTACAGTATAATATAAAACTTTCTTGAACCGAGACAGTTGAGTACATGATGTGACGTGTCACGAGTGTGTAATGGACAAGAATAGATACCTTATTTATATCAAAATTAATTTATGTATACATTTGTGAGAACATACACATAATTGTGCATAGCGAATAATAAATAGAATGATAAGACAAATTCCGTTTAGTTCCTGAGAGCAAACAAAGAAAGAACATGCCTACTGTTCACTCAGGCAGTCATAAAATGCAAATAATAAGAAGCAGTGCAAAGGGCTTGCAGCCTCACCATGAAAAAACACACTGAAATGAGAACCGCCGTTGCAAGTGTATATCTTCTTCTTCTTCTTCGTTCGCCCTGAAAAGGACGGTGGTTGCGTTGTGTCTGTTTCCAACGTAGCTGTGATATCTGCACCTTTCGGTCGACACATCCGACTTCTGCACGGCATTTTTTAGGACCGGGTTTGCCTTCCCATTTCGATCCACACTCGCTCAGCCAGCCTGCACAGCTGCAGACTGTTTCCAGGACCACCACGTGGAGGTGGAGTGCGGTCTTGACCAGTTGTGACTCCTCGTTCCACGAGGAGCGAAAGCAAACAGATAAAAGATGAATATGAGACACAAGAGACAGTATGAGGTGTAAAAATAACGGGTGTGATCGTGAGCGGTTTAACCCTCCTGCGGCCAATTGAAGTGTCAGTGTGACAGTTTTAACCTTTACAATACCACTGCCTCTAAACATACTGCCAACAATTTCCAAACGTTACTACACAGTTAGTTTACATTGTTAACTCTTCTACCTCCACTACCAAGCTCTTACGTCTGCATTGGACTACTGGAATATTGTTACAATTTTCCCCCGCGTATCTTTCCATTCTAAAATTACATATCAACCATGCGTATAATGCCTTCGGATAAACACGCACACACAAAATTCATATCAGCTTCAGGGACTTGCCTTGTTATTTCTCTCTAGGCCAGGAGTTCCCAGCCTGGAGTATACAAACTCGTAGGGGGTACGAGAAGCTTGTCGATATGTACAGGGAATATCTGGTAAATAACTAGAGATATATTATCCTATAGCGATTTGGTTCTGTGAATCAGAAGAATGAGAAAAAAAAAATTACAAAAACACACAAATAGTAATACGTCTTACAAAGAGAAAGGACAAGAAAAACTTACGTTGCGGTTACAAGGCCTTTGTCAGTGACAGACAAACAAGAGACAGGAGGGAAAGAAAGTGATAATTAAGTGGAGAACATGAAAGTATAGAAATAAGAGAAAAAATACTGTCTTAAGTTTTGTCACATGTTGGAGCAAAGATGGCTGCCACAAAACTGGAAAGCGGAAGTGGGTTTTCAGGATTCTCAGTCCTATTTTCAATGAAATCCAAAGCAAGAAACAAACTGGACATGATATACGGGTCCACTTTCAAAAATTGTACTAATTTGAATAAAAATTAATAGTTGACCCCCCCAAAAAATGAATCAGAGGTCTCATTAATTTATTTTCCAGTTTTCTGTTAAACATATACGACTTTATGGCGGTTTAAAAAACGTTGTTACGTGCGAAATAAAGTTTTCTTTAGTAACAATTAAATAATCAGTTTTATTTTTTGTCTTATGTGCATATGTACAGTTAACTCTAGAATAAATGTCCGGTCTTCTTGAATGTGGTTACGAAAGGTTTACTAAAGGTCAAGGGGTTACGGGGACCAAATAAAAAGGTTGGGGATCCTTGCTCTAGGCACAAGCAAAGCACGTTGATATAATCACTTGGCGGCAAATTGTAGCACTACATTAGAGTCGGAGTTTAGAATTAAGTCCTTATATAACAGTTCCTCTGATGTCAGGCATAGAGTAAGCTTTGTTGAGTGCTGGATGTAAAAGATGAGAGCGAGTTACTGATAACAGGTCGCGGTGGTAATGACAGGATGAAAGCGCAAATTGAGAGGATTGAAGAAGTTAGATTTGTATGATGGTCAACGCACGAACGAACGAACTTTATTTTCAAAGGATTAAGAATTGGGCGCACAGGCAGGTGTAACATTCTGCCCTTCCACTCCCACTTATCTTGCATACTATACCCTTTCATTCCCACATGTTACTTTAAGCATTAAATTAAAGGCATACAACATTATAAAGGTTATATAAAGGATTCCGTTACACGCCCATTGAGGCATATTGGGAATATGGTGTTAGGCCCATATTTTCTTGACCACTATATAACAGCATACAAAATCATAATCAAAATAAAGTATTTTTTTTAACAAATAAGAACGTAATGAAAAAACAAAACAAAACAAAAACAAAAGCAAATAAACAAACAAATCCAAAACATCTATACAGTAAATCAGACAATAATTCGAGTATGATCACATTAGGGTAGTATAGAATCAGAACTCCTGAAATATTTAAACAGTCTGCTATTAAGTGAGTAGGAACTCCATGTTTTTCTTTGCTCTCCCTAACTCAAGAGCAGAATCAGATAGAACGAACGTACGAACTTCTTCAAATGGTTTAGAATTGGGCACGCAGGCCTTCTAACATTCTGCCCATCCTTTCTCTTGTTTCCCATACTGAATTCATTTATCCTACACATGCATTTTCAATATTATTTTTTAAAGTAAAAAGAAACAAAATAAATGCAATAAAACAAAGTAAAAATCCCACGAGAGAGAGAGAGAGAGAGAGAGAGAGAGAGAGAGAGATATAGATATATATATATATATATATATATATATATATATATATATATATATATATATATATATATATATATTAAGCGACAGTTACTGATAAACTGTGTTTCCTTATTCATTCATGAGCCTTCACCTCCACGAGAAGCTGCGGTGTTTGAACATACACATGCCAAGCTTCCGTGTAATGATGTTGAACATCTTTCTATGTCTTCTTTGTTCCGTTCACGCCTGTCTGTATTTCTCTTCTCTGTATTTTTTTAAATCCCTTTAGATCGGGGGTTCCACTGTATTGCTAACTACACGTTTCTTCTGTGGTTGTCCTATCCAGCGCCAACATCTGCTTCTCACCTGTTGTTCCAAAGGTATTTGTCCGTGTCCTAGGCCAGGGGTTCTCAACCATTTTTTGCTCATGCCCCCCCCCCCCCTTTCCTGAGCATCATTTACCTCTATGGTCGCACTCATAGTCGCTGTTAGCTGAGAAAAGGTACTTAACCATCTTACAGTGGCCCCCTAGAAATATGACATGGCCCCCTAGAAATATGACATGGCCCCCTAGAAATATGACATGGCCCCCGTGTGGGGCAAATGGCCCACGTTAAGAACCACTATCCTAGCCAACAGTTTCACATTAGTGACCTTGTCATACCATTTCAATACTTTGATCTACGCATGTTTTCATTTCCGACAATCTGTAGCTTTTTTTTTTTTTCCTTTCAGCCCATTTGGTTATATCAGAGCGCATTAACCATCCAAAAATACGTCAACTCTGTTGACTGCTAACTCGATCAGCGTTGATAGATACTAAGTCCTGAAAAGGACCAACATTATCTATCTGCTAGCATAAAGCCCTAAAAAGGACTCGCCAGCTACGCCAACGCCCGAGCTTGTTGGTATTATTGATGCTTGTGGTTATGTTGTTGTCTAAACTGTTTGGGCGCAAAACTTATTCAATAATCAGAAAATAGAAGATTCAAGAACAGCTACGTGCAAGCACATGACCACATTCTTGTGGAATCCACACATGCTAACGAATTAAGGGAAGCACGAAAAAAAAAACTTTGACAACACTTTAACGGGAAAATACATGCGTGTCGTACAGAACTTGACAAAGGCAATACAAGAAATGGAAGGGGCCGGGTGGGGAAGGGGGGGGGGCGGATCAATGTGATCAGACAAGAGTGGTAACACCAAGAGTGCCCTACGATAGTCACGTGGTGGCGTCATTACAAAACACAACCGTCTAACTCAATTCTAGCAGACGTTAGTATAAGTCACACCGCGAAGAGACATCGAGGGAATGCGTGCAATAAAACTGTAGATTAAACTGTGACATTGAACCCTTCTTTCCTGGTCAGCGCACAGTTACAGAAATGGTCAATTTTTTTTTCTGAGCGATAGGAGCAGGTCGAACAAAATTGTTGTTGTTGTTTTCGTCTACTATGTTGCTGTAATACCCTGTTCAACCTGAAAGTTGGTTATAATTGGGGTATATTGTGTGATCGAACAAAATTTGGTTAAGACAAATTAGTTATCACGACTTTATCTCAAGCAAGCGAGAAATGTTCCTGCTCACTAAATTTTAGCCACGTTTATAAACAGCAGACAGAGGGAGGTTGAGCACGTGCGTGTCACCTACCTCTGTAAACACTAAGAAAGATAGAGAGAGACGGAGTGAGGAAGTCAAGAAATATAAAGACACGTGAAGGCAAACATGAAGGGTAGGGGATACAAGAAAGGAATGGTTGGGGTAGTGGCCGAGAGACCGAGATCAATTAGTCATAAACGACGTTAACAGACAATGGCTGACTTATTTATAAAATGTATTAAACATTAAAACAACTTATACAACGACAAAGAAAAAAATGCAGCCATGAACGCTCCAATTTCAGACATCCAAAAGTGACATTTATAGTCGTTTCTGGAACTCTTCTCGAATTTATTGATTCCTGAAACATTATTCCTGTTAGGTACACACTGAACGGCTGCTCCATCCAAGAAAAAGAAAGGGGAGGGGGAGAGAGAGATAAACATAATGCTCTCGTTTCTCGCAAATACTGGACTACATCCAGATTTAATGCAAGAAGCGACAAAAGCGATTTGAATTCTGAGTAGATTTGTGGGAACGAGGCTCCTAGGCCGACTGGCGCCGTTGTAAAATTGCCTGGTTGGTTTCTGAGACTTTCTCATTAGGTACCTATCCGCGGCCACTTCTCTAGTTGTCCAGGAAAAATAATGGCCAGTCCTCAGACCAGGTCTAATAACGACAGTTCTTGTTTGTCTTGGTCGATACTGACAAGGGCCGCGGCTGATAACGGCAACAATGAAAGAAACCGGCGGGACTAACATTAACTGTATGGTCGGGTGTGTGGAAACGGGGTGTGGGAGTTATACATCAGTGTAACCACGCCTCTAATGGTTCATTCATCAGCTCCCCAAGGAACCTCTAAAAAGGACAGTAAATGTAATGGGGTACCTGCATTCTTCTTGTGGAACATAAGGTCATTTAAGGGATCAACTGCTGAAGACGACAGTAATAATTTTCATCTTTATTAAATTGGTGATTTCTTTTCTCTCCCCCCAAATTTAAAAAAAAAAAAATTAATAAATACAATTCATTGCCTGTATATAACTGTTAACACACCCTCAACCACGAACAGTCATCATTACAGCGGCATCTAAAACTAAGCAACAGAAAAAAAAATTGCATGTCGAGTGAATACTGCGGGGAAGGGGGAAGGGTGGCTTCCAAGACTTTCCGACAGACTTCTGACAATGTACGTCTGTGCTGTCATTGTTACGACCTTGGTGATGCCCTGTAACTACATCATTCAATCTAAATTTACATTCCAGAATTCAGAGACGTGTCATTAAAGCCGGACATTTTTCACACTCGCGTCATGGAAGCTTGATAAACAAGTCACGAAAATATTGTATTAACAACATTCAAGTTCAGTCTTGTGTTCCTCTTCTCCAAAGATATACGCCTCTGATGACCTCTCCAAACAGAGACGCCTTTGTGAACTTCTCTAAACAGAAATGTCTCTACTCAGTTCTCGCTCCGTCGTAGTTTACAGGTCACACGCGCGCGCCATTCTGAGCTGACTGTTAGCCATCATGGCTCATATAATCCGGTAAGTGCGACAAAAGAGATATTTACGACACTGGGAATCCACCGTAATGCTATTTCTATCCCCAAAAATTGAGTCTACGCATAAAAAATACGAAATCCTTCAAGGACGAGATAAAAAATGATTGACATGGATATTTTAAAGTATATAAGGACAGAATGTGAACAATACGGGTGTAAAAAAGGGAACCATTTTAATATTCTGCCTTCCATTATGAACGGGAAAATATTTACAAGCACTTAAAGAATCCAGCAACAGCGTCAAACGTGCTACGCATTACGGGCTATCTCGGGGCACACACACACACACACAAACTGAATTTACTCAGAACTGAGCTAACATGAGACAAATAACATACACGGATAAGACTTTTTTTGGTTTGTTTTGAAGTTATCGGGCCTCTACTAATATAAGACATAACGAAAAACTGTTCAGAAATCGGAATTCGTCGACACAAATTACAACACTATCTAGTAGTCAGAAATAGGCCAGCTGGCCACAGGTTCAATCCTTATCTCTACATGTATAGAACTATAAGCTAGTAGCAACTTCTGTTGTGATGTAAAATCAAATTAAAATTGCAGTAACAACTTCCAATGTGGTGTAAAATCAAATTAAAATTGTAGTAACAACTTCCGTTGTGATGTAAATTCAAATTCAACTTACAGTAACAACTTCCGTTGTGATGTAAAATCAAATTCAGCTTACAGTAACAACTTCCGTTGGGATGTAAAATTAAATTCAAATTACATGAACTATTATGACATGTGATTTAATTGCGGTCTGGACCAATCAGCTTGGATTACAAAAGATTAAAATATTTTTATTCTTCTTATGAATCTGCAAAAATTAATCCAAGCAACATTCATATGTATCTGTTAGTGAGTACATTATCATTGTCACTTTGTACTGTTCAATCTGATTGTATAAGCGAACGTAAATAGACTTGTGTCGGTCTTACTGGAGGGTCGGGACTGGTTAAGCCGTTACTGTAATTTCCTCTCACGGCATAGTTACCAGGTTCCTGGACCAAAACCTGGTAGAGTCACGCGCCACAGGAAACTGCTCACCGTACCTTATTAAAAAAAAAAAAAAAAGTCTTACTGAAACAAATAAATCACCTAGGTTACGACCACGAATTTTTCATCCAGGACAAAAGCATGAATACAAAATTTCTTTCTTTCGTTTAAAAAAAAAAAAACAATTTGACCTCATTCTGACGGGGCGCGTCGTGTTCAACCTAGTCGGTTATATTAGGGCGCATGTCCAAATAAAATAGACCTTTAGGTCTGATAGTAATTTTTATATACAATACAGAAAAGAACGCCAGCACGAATATAAATGCGTAAAAAAACTAAGGGTGGTGACGAAAAGGGGAGGGGGTACGAAAGGGTATATAAAATCGCTGCTTGAATCCGATACGGAGATTTAGCAGATTCCAATCATATGCAAAGGCACGAACAGCAGTCTAAGTACATACCCACGTCGTGTTAGAAACAACGGATTGTTGCAAAGAGGATTTATAACCAGCGCTTACCAAGGGAAAAAAAAATTATAACTAAAGAATGGAGACAGTATATTAAAGATATAGATGCAATCAGGATGAAGGACTGATCGAGGGGTTAAATGAAACCTTTCGCGAGGGCTTCAGCGAAGCCTTCTTGTGAGGGGGCTAACTGTTGTAATGGTACTATCTTGCTAGAGGCAACAAGCGGAAGGGAGAATATCTGTACGTATGAGTCAATGAAGAGACAAAAGATAATACTCTGGAGCTGGGATCAGTCAACGTCAGATTCTTGACACCAGGTTAGTCGAGAGTGATGTCTTGATGGATGATGCTGAGAAATTAAAAGGAATGAGTGGATGGGCCAGTCGATTTAATTGGTGGTAAGAGCGGCTTCGACCGTAAGAGCACCGGAGGTCCCTTCCCCTCATTTTCTTTTTTAAAATAATCCAACAACAGCGTCAAAGTGCTGCGCATTACCGCCTTTCTCGAGGAAAAAAAACAAAGAATAGAAATGTGCTGGATTTATACTTTTAAAATACATTTTAAAGGAGGAAAACAAATGAAGCTTTGGCTGACACAGCGATGGGAATAATGAGAAGATCGCACATGATGGCAATAATGAGAAGATCGTCCATGATGGCAATAATGAGAAGATCGTCCATGATGGCAATAGTGAGAAGATCGTCCATGATGGCTGTAGTGGTTTGGATGGTATTGTATGGTTGTTATGTTACCTAGGGTACTGTATGTAATGTGTTGTAATAGAATATACAAACACACACAGGTAATTAATAAGTCTAATAATATTAATAAAAGCTATAACACACTGAACTAACTCAGACTGTTTTTAACAGACCCACGTGAGTTCAGGCGCCAATTTTTTCTAAATTTCCTTCTTTTTTTTTTATGTGGTCCGAAAGAACATGTGAAATGTGTGAGTGGAGTTATAAATGGAATGCATAAACTATATGGCATGCGGGATAATGGAAATTGTGTACCGCTGTATCGGTCGAACTTTGGTTAATAGAAGGAATGTTATAATGATCTGAGCGAGAACTATTAATAAGATGAGAAAAAAAAAAAGAGGGGGTGTCAACACAAAACTTTGACTACAGATGAAGCTTTGTCCATTGACTTATCGTCTGTAGTAAATCCCTTAAATGACCCAAGAATTCAGCTATATTTGATGAACGGGAAATATCAGGGTTAAATAGAACCAGTTCTAAGAATCTTCAGCAGGCCACTTATTCACTGGATTTTGTGCTGTAAAGATCTGATACTGGATTTCCATGTGGCCCACACAAACTCGGTAGTGGAATACAATGCTAGGCTGCACCGACACAAAGGCTATAGTATGGCGTCCCACTAAAATGTATATAATATCTTCTGGGAAAACACCACTGGCAATAACTGACTGTGTCCCTGGACAGAATTATATCAAATGGCAAAAATGCGCGTCTCTATCCCGCTAATATTAATACATTTGTCCAATCACAGACTTCCCCTCTAACTTTTTCAAATCTACTACCAAAAGTCAAATCTCAGTCAAGTATGTATTATTGTCTGTTGGTCCGTCTGTCTCTACTTGGTTTTTCACAAAAACACACTTGTTTCTTGGACCAACTACACGCAAAACCCCTACACAAATCTGCCTCCTAAGTTATTTTTAACCACAATTCTCCAACCTTCCCCTCTCGTCCATTACAGCTTGATTTTTGCATTTCCGTGTCTCAAGGACGAAAATTTGAAACTTTAGTGAAAGTATGAATAATACAGTCGCTAGTCTGATATGAACAACACAGTCTTTTGTCAATATCTTCCTTGTTATCTATCCGTCTGTATAATTGAAAGTATATTAGTTCTCTGCTTAAGATGGGCTATCAAACTAGCTAGGTTTTATATTCCTAACTTTATTATTAAGAAAAAACATATTTTTTCTCAAGTTTAGTTTTTTTAAATTTGTTCGCGAACCTTCTCCACGGCGTTTGCCGCTGAATTCAAATAAAACGACCAAGTATCGTAAAACGTCCAAGAAATGACTGTTTCGAATAAGAGCTAAGGTCTTTTCTGTCCATTTCCTTACATTGTGTCAACTAGTGACGTGAATTTTTTTTCTTTTACTACCAATTGCGTCTTTTAGCCTTTCTAGATTCAAACACGTGTTCAGTCATATTTTTCCTTTTTTATATCTCCGTTTCCCTCCCGTCTACAAAGTGTAAACCGTTTCGTCTGCACGTCTAACTAGTTAGTTTGAATGGCGGTAGGAAATACGGGCATGGGCAAGCATGTCTCCTAGTATCTTACGCATTATTTTTATCCCTACATTTTATCTTTATAATTGGAGATATTTTAACGTTGTATCACGGTAAATTCATCACAATGGCAATAATGAGAAGATCGCCCATGATGGGAATAATGAGAAGATCGTCCATGATGGCAATAATGAGAAGATCGCCCATGATGGGAATAATGAGAAGATCGCCCATGATGGCAATAATGAGAAGATCGTCCATGATGGCAATAATGAGAAGATCGTCCATACAGATATTGTAAGATGGTAAAGATAATCCCATAGCAAATACTACCGCCGGGGAGTGAAGTGTTAGAGACTTCACCATGTTAGGTTCCGCGTTTTTAATGAGGTGAGGTAACCAGCTCCCTTCCACGCTGTCTCTGCCCTTCCTAACTCAGGAGCAGAGTCGGGTAGTCTTTTGAAGCTGGGCTGACTGAACGTGTAGCTATCGGATTCTGCCAATGGGGCGCTCCATATAAATTGTGATCGACACATTTACTTTTAAAAAACTATTTCATAACGGACACACAGAGAGAAAGTAACAATCGCGAAACGTAAACTCCCGACTAGTCAGGGCGTTAACATGAGAAATTAAATCCTCAGAACTAAGGGTCTTTTATATTTGGACATGCGCCCTAATTTAACCGACTAGGTTGAACGGGACGCGCCTCGCCAAAACGAGGCAAAACGTTAAAAAAAAAAAGAGGAACAAAAGGGCTAGACACTGCTTCAAACTATCATTCATTCCTAAAGCTAAGAGTGACAGAGTGATAGAATGAACTGTGATGATGGCGGAAGGGCCGATAATCCCTAGGAAATCTTCAAGTTGCGCTAGGTATACTGGAGCGGAGATTGCCTACTCCAGACGTGGAGCAAGCTTGATGTTATATTGATCTGACGATTGTCGTTGGCGGTTTCATCAGCTTGCTAAATTCTGGGTCTAGGATACCTGATGATTCACACAAAAACGATGGATATTAACGATCAGACGTCCGTGGATTTCTCACTTCTTCTCCATCTCCCTCAGGCCAAGGTCAGATTTATGGATTTTTTAACCGAGCCAGGTGCAAGGTGCAGAGACTTCCAAGGGATCACGACAGGATAAATGGACGACAACACAAGAGCTTCATGGCGTAATCTGTTTCTCATGCGAGGCTAGTTTTTGTCCCTTTTAGAAAAACTGTCAATGACATGTCAGTCGTGAAAAACGCTGTTCTCGTTAGATATTTTATCCTCGTCCAAGACATGCATTAGTAAAAAGCCCACTGGTTCAATGGCTTACTTGTGTCTATATACACAGTGGTTGTTAGACAGTCATAGAAGGCTCATAGAACAGTAGAATCTTTGCATAACCATCTTTTGTTTCATCAAGTAACGTGCCAGCTGGAGTAGGTCATCATGTCTCTCCTCAATTTCCTTCCGATCACTAGTGCTGTTTACGTTGTTGACTCCGGACATAAACTCAAAATGTCTGGTACGTTCCCTCTCTGCCGTCAGCTATCTATTTTTTTCCGATCATGAGTATGTGCTAAAAGAGACAAGTGCGCAAAGGAAACATATATATAGTCAGCTTCTTTTGGATACATTCTGAGAAGAAGACAGCTGGACTTTACTGTGACAAAAGGAAAATTGAAGGTACAAGAGATAAACGACGACAAAGAAATAAAATACTGCATAGCTTGACATCGTGGCTTGGAAAGAAGTCAACGGAACTGACAAATACCGGATAGCTTGACATCGTGGCTTGGAAAGATTTCAGTAAACACATTCACTGTTATGGAAAACTCATCCACAGAACATCACGACTGATCACGTTGCTAACAACCGTCTCAATGCCTGTTCGAGATTTTCGACAAAAGACAAGTGCAACTTTGTCCCGCCTCTTTACCGGCCCTCGTTCTGCCTTCGTCAAATAAGAAAGGTAAGTGTACAGTATTTGTGTGTGTATTTTTTGTTTGTTTTTAAACTCATGAAAGTGTAAAGTTTACCGTGCTTTTTTGAGTAACCCGTATTGTGAATTGTATGGCCATTAACACCACGAGGAACACCTCGGTCTGATACTGACTAAAATATAGACTTCCTAGAAGTGAACGACCATAGGGAATTATCAAGGTGCTGCGATGTTTCGTTTTGACACCTACCCCTACCTCCATGTCGTACTGTATCGCTCTCTTTTGCGGGTCAAGTTTATATTATACTGAGTTAGGTCACATTATAATTTCTGCATGTTTTTCTTCTTCTGGTTATAATTTCGGCATTCCCATGAACATGGCGCCCGGTGCAGCCCCGCAGCCAGTTTTGTTGCCTAGTTCTTGACGTTTCATCTATCTGGATATCTGACGTAACCCTTCACCCTATTATGTGACCTATCAATTCAGCTTATATATCTCACTGTATCTGACATATCACTTCAGCCTATTATATCTAAGTGGATATCTGACGAAAGTTTAAAAAAGAAAGTAGAGAGAGAGAGAGAGAGAGAGAGAGAGAGAGAGAGAGAGAGAGAGAGAGAGAGAGAGAGAGAGAGAGAGAGAGAACAGGGTTCACAAAGAGAACAATAAAAAAACGCCCACCCCCAACCAATACTGTTGCTGTAATACGTTTATTTCAGAATTATGGCTCTATTAAGGAAGCAGTCCGACAGCAAAGCAATCACCAATCTCTCTGAGGAACCAACTGTATTGCGAAGGAAGAAGACTGAGTCAGACCACCCATTTTATGAGAAAGGTAACTGGTTATAAGATAACGATGAACTGTCTCGTTACATTTATGCTCGTAATGTTTACAAATGGACTTGGAATGTCAGATTTCGCAGGATAACGTTCTGAGTCCGCAAAAAGCCTAGAAGAGTATTCTGTTACATTCTCTCTTGTAAATTGTTAATTATTTATTACGCGTCGTATATAGATCGTTTTTGTGTCAACTTGATCCTACCAATAACATTAGGGGTAGACCGAAAAACTCACGGAGACATGCGTTAAAATGGAAGGGGGGGGGGGGGGGATGAGACATGGAAAGACCTTAAGCTGATGTGACGTGACAGGAAGGGCTTGGAAAACGTTTACAGAAGGCCTAAGATCCTTGGTGATCTGAACGGTAATGAATGAATATTCTACCAAAAATATATCGTACTTATGCATAGACTGCTCTGTTCTTGGGTGTATATTTAAAACTTATATAAATATCTCATTATTTTATGTTTTACATTACTTTATCAGCTTTGCTGCAGTGTGCCACTAAACGTCTCTCTCAGTATCAAAAGCACTCTCTATTTTACTGTAACGATATCATTGGGGGACCCGTTCACTGAAATTCTGTACACAAAATATATGTATGTCTCTTAACATATTTTGCTCCACGCAAAAAACGAACACATCATATATATAAAATCCCAGCTTTTTCTATCAGTGCGTAACGCTAAGGGATGCAACTTTGGTTGAAAGTTAGACATTAATTGTATTGTTTCCCTTATATGTACTCTCCCGAAAATAGTGACACTTACCAAAGAAGAATGCGCAAATGACGGCGTGCACAAAAATATATTTATACAATGTGTGATTCCGTATACACACATTGGGATCCTCGCTGCTGCTACGTACTGTGGTGATGCAGTGGTTTTTTTAAAAATACTTTTGAATAAGTAAAATTGTCGTTAGGTATTGGTGCTTTTGAATTTAATTCCCGTCTTATGACGGGCTTGTACACTAGTAATTACATAAATACAACCTCCCTTCGGCTAACGACGGCGGTCTGTCGACCTCGTCGTAAGTCAAAATGTTCGTAAGTCGGGAATCACTATGTACTATATGAACCATTTTGGTAACAGTTAGGACGCCGCGGTAGCATAGTGGTTAGTGCACTGGCTTCCTAGCTCAGTAGTCTATGGTTCGATCCCCAGATGATGTGGGATTTTTTTAGGCCGCAAACGGCTCCTGAGTGGACCCAGCCCCAACTGGGTACCAGAGCAACTTCTGGGAAGGTTAAGGCGGCCGGCGTGATGCTGACCACATCACTCCTAGTGTGCCGATGGTCAAGAAAATATGGGCCTAACACCATATTCCCAATAGGTAGGAAAACACTTTCGAGATCTAATGTTTACAGTGTACAGTAGCTTTAAATATTCGCTAGTTAAATAGAATGTCCGGTAGATAAATCTCTCTGTATAGATCCTCGCCACAATACAGTGGTTGGTAGTCAGGTAGTGTTAAATTTTGATAACTTCGCCACAGCGGGCTGAATGTAAATGAAAAATGGAAAAAGAAAGCTGGGTAGCTATATGTCCAGTTAAATTTTATTCTTATAGTCTTTTATTTGTACTCTCTCTCTCTTTCTGGGTGAAACAAGAGGGCCAAACAGGTCAACCTCGAAGACCCGGTATTTTATATAAGAATGTTTTTAGTCCTGTTGGACTTAGACCCGTTTTCTCCGATTAGACCGCTGGTAGGTTTTGGGTTGTGACCCGTACTAGATTTTAGGAAGAAAATACAAACATTTAACCACAATATAGTATGCTATCCCAACCCCGGTTACTAACTTTGATTAAAAAAAACACAAGTGTATAGTTTATCTTATCGTTATTATTAACCCGTGAAATAAATTCTAGTCATTTACAAAAATTACACATAATGGATTAGAGATAAATATATATTTCGTCAGTACTACATTGCCTAGTGCATTTACTAGTCAATTAAATTATCTCTTTTCTGGATGGTAGCGAGTAATAAAATAAAAAAATAGCTATATGTTATTTTAATTCGCTAGTCAATTAACACCCAAAAATCCTAGCAAAATATAATGACGGACTTTAACCATTAAATCACTCAACACCGAAAATCTTAGTGAAATATAATGACGGACTTAACAATTAAATCACTCAAAAATGCTAGTATAAATATTTACCGCAACACAGAAAATTTAACTATCTCCAATTGAAAAACTAAGAAACTCCACTAATACAAATGGTCTAGAAATCGAAGCTAGATGTTCTGAAAATTATGTGGCTACTAGATAAACTGAGTTTAAAGGATGAAGTATATATATGAATTAGATAGAAATTCGCTAGCGATTGCCAGATTTCACGCCTTAACCCGTATTCTGGGCAAATCTGCGGTTCGATTCTGAATCAAAGTTAAATTTTACACTTATGCCGACCGTAGACGTCTCCAACGAACAACTAGTCTTTTGATCTCGTCTCGTCTGTAGCTAATTATGTTCACGAACGAACGATGCGGTCGGTAACTTGGTTATCCGCCCCTTATTCTATAATCGATTAATTCCCCCTGAGAAAGTGCACTTATCAAAAGGTACGACTTTTGGATTATCGCTCTTGATTCTACAAATATACGACCCGTCCCCTCTCTCTACACGCGTCATAGTCTGGCCTGTCACTATTACAACGGTTGCCCAATCGCTGGCGTTATAATTCAGTTAATGGCTCTTACTCGCTAGCTGTTTACCTGTCCCATCGTGGACTAGTTAATCGGTCTGTTTATAAACATTCCTAGTGCCTGTAAGACAATAGAGAAAAGAAAAAAATAGACGTGGCTACAATATGAGTTTGACAGATATAGAAGTACGAGGGTTCTGCGTTAACAAATCGTGCACACTAATAAGAAAGCAACGTGGAAGCCAGGTGGGAGCAAAAACGTGTTGATACATGTAATCTATTTACATAACTCTGTCACAGATATGAAAACTAATAAATACAATTTATACAAAATTAACATGGAACACGACTGTCCACTGATCAAAATATGAGTGTTAAAAAAAACACAGCACGTCATCACTTCCAAAGGAGATACAGAGTAACTGGGTGGTTAGTTGACCGCTTTCAAATGATTTGGAAATTGTGCTAACAAACGTCAATTTCTGAGCATTTTTCTTCCCTTCATATTTTTTAAGTTGAATATATTTTCAGTGATATATTTACTAGACTGTAAGCAAGTGTTGTTTCTATTAATCTCTGAAAGGTCGGGTATTAGGTTTGGGATGCTGCTTTCCCCCTGATATATAATGACCGAAAGGAAACAAGACACCCCAGAAAGCAAAGGGCACATACCAGTCGCTAACAGTCGTCTAGATTAATGCCCTTTGTCTTGTGTAATATTGTTTCATTTCGCCTGATGACGTCATGCTCTCGGCGTTATCCTCGGTCTCAAGTTTGTCGCTTCGAGTAACCAAAGGGAGGGAAGTAGATAAAGGTTAATTTAATGACAAAATGAGTGCCCATGGGATATGGCGGCTAATTACATTCAGAAGTCTGGCGGTTAATGCGCGTGGCATAAGCGCACGGACGGGAGTTTTATACCACAGGGTGATCAAAGATTGTTTAATGTCTATACAGACAATACGTGCTTTGACTCACTGACTTTAATGCCACACTTAATTACCGGTGCTAAAAAGCACATCTCTCTTCGATGAGAAAGTCACTACCGTCTCCACCTTCCATATTAATGCTGATGCTGGTTCAATAGACCCTTTGAGTAAAGTCACGAAAATCGCCTTCATTTCCACGCACCGCCCCCCCCCCCCCCCCCCCCCCCCGCCCCCCCCCCCCCCCCCCCCCCCCCCCCCCCCCCCCCCCCCTTTCCGGTGTAAGATAGCGAGCGCGTGGTTCTGAATTTTAAAACATAGGACGAACATGAATCCAAGATTGTCCACTCCGAATGCCTTGCACGCCATTTTAATTGTAGTATGAGCCAGCATATTGTGGTCTTTGCAACAACCAAGCTGGCAACAATTTATAACTGCTATACGGCTACGGCTATAATAAGCCATGATGTTTCAAACCTACTTTGCTAAAATTCAACATGGAGCATGTAGTCGACACATCAGGAAGTCTGCACCAAAGAATCTGTGGTAAAGTGGGATGTTATAAATATTTATAGGGGACTTAGTGTACTGACTGAGATCAGCTGTGAAGGTATCTATATCTATTAAGAGTAGTGTATTATAGATAACCTAACTTGCTACCACATATCTATATATCTCAGTCAGAATTATTCTGGAATAGTGTGATGACTACGTTATGTGTCTAGGGTATGTGTATGATGAAGTGTAAGTCACAACAACAGACAATTCCCGAATACTC
>JAMPIV010002632.1:0-265386 GCA_024509875.1 Oreohelix idahoensis | reverse complement strand
TATTTTATAGTATTTTATATTTTTCCCCCCCCCCCCCCCCCACAAAACCACCACCCCCCCCCTTTTTATATTATTCTACCCCCCCCCCACCCCCCCCCAAAAATCAACAACTCCTTATCTCTTTACCCCACTTACCAGTAAGGTGGAGTAATTATATTGGTATATTCCTCCCCTATGGTGGGGGGGGGGGGGGGGGGGATATCAACTGCGCTCTGATATAATCGAAAGACATTTTTCTAGGTTGAAGAGACATGTCACGCCACAAGAAGGCAAAAACTTTAAACGAAAAAACAGAAATCCATGGACACCATTTACAACACTTGACCAGCTTTGTCTCGTACAAATTACTTCACAGGAGAAGCCTCATAATTTTTCACATGAGAAGCACAGCGTACTAACGACTTGCCTTCTTACCGTGTCATTTTTAGATTATTACACAAGTTTTTTTTTTCTTTTTTCGTTTTATTATTCTTGTTTCTGGTTTTCATTATATTAAAAAAAAGAAATATGCGTGCAGTCCGTATTCCCTTCTTGTCCTGGGTATTGATTATATGTCAACAGCTGGAGGAACAATTTATTTCTTAAAAAATAGCACCTGATATTTTTTCCTGTGTCTCTTCCGCTATAACATTTTCCGGGTTCGAATCCCAGTTGAGGGATTATAATTTATTGACGTATTTTTTCAGAACCAGTGGTCTTAATTACGTCATACTCCCCCCTGGTCTCATGGGTAGTGAGATCGGATGCCTAGCCTTCTGGGATAAGGGCGAAAAAATAGGAGGTCCCGTGTGCAAGTTGCGCACGTTTAAAGTCCAACGGAAGTTGGAAATCGTAAAGAGTAGGCTTATCAGGCCGCTGCCATGGCAAAATTTAAAAATTAGGAAACCTACCCACCACACAAATATTTATAGAATGTGTGATCCCTATACATTATAAACACACATTGGAATTCTCGCCGGTGCTACGGAGTTCGTGCACTGCGCTGAGATCCTCCTTGTGTGATCTAAGGGAGGAGATCGGAGCACTGATGGCGTTGTCCGTGTGCAATGAAGCCTCGTGCTCTAAAATTAGACATCCAACTGTTGAAGGCGCGTAGTGGAACATTTCGGGCCCCATTCTCATGACATGGTCAAACCACTTAATTTTCTGTCTTTCTGTATAGTGCAGTCCACTTAAACGGAACTCTCTTAACTCTTTGACTCCGCAATTATTTTCCATCCTGTGCCGTAATTTTAGTTCATGATAGACTAAAAACAACGCTTATAGCGCTGTTTCGGCACGGGTGTCAAATCTAACCACCGCTCTGAGCGTTGTTCCGGAGTCAAAGAGTTAAGTCGAATTTCGCTTATAAGTAGAAGCATTTTAGAAAGGTCTCGGCCAAATACCTTCTTTTACTTTGTTATAAAAAAAATCTCCTGTTAATTGGAATTCTGATTACTAGAATTGTCGAATAAGTCGAGGTAAATTATGTCTATCTCATATTTGGACTAGGATAAGTATAAGCTCTGCCTTCATCGCCATAGTTACAGTACAACGTGGCCGTACATAATTCTTTTGTTGAACAGGTGATAATAACAGGTTAATAAACGTCCAAGCATCCGGCAGCACATTACAAAGCTAAAATTTCATTAAACCAGCAATCGCGCAATCGTCAGACCGGCTGAACAAACTGGTTCACCTCGGTTTGAGGGAATAAGGCTTGCGTTAAACTCTGATGCGTTTGAGATATAGGATTGACAAAGAGTGAAACTCGAGGTCTGTAAATAGTAAATAATAAACATAAACCAGTGTTTGGCAGGTATTCGTAAGAAAGAAGGAAGGAAGAAAAACACTAGAGAACATGTAACTCTTACATCGGCTTTTTTGTCCTGCAATAGTTATCGCACTGGAATCCGTGTAGGAACGGCTAACAGAGCACGCAAAATATTTAGCCAAACACGCGATTCAAACGTTTTTACGTTTGTTTATTATTATTATTATTTGGCTAATAGCAATTAACTTGATATTATACTTTAGACTTCGCTAAACTGCTTTTGTAAACTTTAAAAGACACAGAAATGAAAATTTAAAATCAAAATACTTGTTTCTGAATTGTTAAAATAATTACTTCATTCTTTGCCTCTTATTCTCACGTAAATGTCCATCTTTGAGAAAATTCTGATAAGTAGAATTTCGGATAAGTAGAAGTAATTTAGTAGGTCCCAGCGACTTCTACTTATCAAGACTTCACTGTATTTTATGTAGTTCCTACATATTTTCTAATGTTATCACTTCTGATTCTGTCTCTCCTGGTAACATTAATGACTTTTCTTGCACGTCATCTCACAATACGTGATTTTCCTCTTCTTTGCTTTGGTCATGGACCATGTTTGACATTGATTGGAAAGAGTTGGTGAGAATGTACTATTTATCAACAGTCGTTTAGTATCCATGATGATATTCTTATTTTTCCGCAGAGGTAACAGCTATGATATTTTTATGTTTGAGCAGTCGTAACAGCTGTGATTTTATTATGTTTGAGCAGTGGGAACAGCTGTGATATTCTTATGTTTGAGCAGTGGTAACAGCTGTGATATTCTTATGTTTGAACAGTCGTAACAGCTGTGATTTTATTATGTTTGGGCAGTGGTAACAGTTGTGATATTCTTATGTTTGAACAGTGGTAACAGCTGTGATATTCTTATGTTTGAGCAGGGGTAACAGCAGTTATTTTATTATGTTCGAGCAGTGGTAACAGCTGTGATATTCATATGTTTGAGCAGTGGTAACAGCTGTGATATTCTTATGTTCGAGCAGTGTTAACAACTGTGACATTCTTATGTGTCAGAGTGGTAACAGCTGTGATATTCTTATGTTTGAGCTGTCGTAACAGCTGTGATATTCTTCTGTTGAAGTAGTGGTAACAGCTGTGATTTTATTATGTTTGAGTAGTGGTAACAGCTGTGATACTTTTATCTTCGAGCAGTGGTAACAGCTGTGATATTTTTATATTTGAGCAGTGGTAACAGCTGTGATATTCTTTTGTTCGAGCAGCGGTAACACCTGTGATATTTTTTGTATTTGAGCAGTGGCAACAGGTGTGATATTCTTGTGTTCGAGCGGTGGTAACAGCTGTGATATTCTTATGTTTGAGCAGTAGTAACAGCTGTGATATTCTTTTGTTTGAGCAGTGGTAACAGCAGTGATTTTAACATGTTTCAGCAGTTGTAGCAGCTGTGATATTGCTATGTTTGAGCAATGGTATCATCTGTGATATTCTTATGTTTGAGCAGTCGTAACAGCTGTGATTTTATTATGTTTGAGCAGTGGTAACAGCTGGGATATTCTTATGTTTGAGCAGTCGTAACAGCTGTGATTTTATTATGTTTGAGCAGTGGTAACAGCCGTGATATTATTATAGTTGAGCAGAGGTAACAGCTGTGATAATTTTATGTTTGAGCAGAGGTAACAGCTGTGATTTTATTACGTTTGAGCAGTGGTCGCAGCTGTGATATTCTTATGTTTGAGCAGTGGTAAAAGCTGTGATTTTATTATGTTTTAGCATTGGTAAAAGCTGTGATTTTATTATGTTTGAGCAGTGGTAACAGCTGTGATATTCTTATGTTTGAGCAGTGGTAACAGCAGTGATTTTATTATGTTTGAGCAGTCGTAACAGCTGTAATATTTATAGGCTTGAGCAGTCGTAACAGCTGTGATTTAATATGTTTGAGCAGTGGTAACAGATGTGATATACTTATGTTTGAGCAGTGGTAACAGCCGTGATTTTACTATGTTTGAGCAGTGGTAACAGCTGTGATATTCTTATGTTTGAGCAGTCGTAACAGCTGTGATTTTATTATGTTTGAGCAGTGGTAACAGCTATGATATACTTATGTTTGAACAGTGGAAACAGGTGTGATATTCTTATGTTTGAGCAGTCGTTACAGCTGTGATATTCTTATGTTTGAGCAGTGGTAACAGCTGTGATATTCTTATATTTTACCAGCGGTAACAGCTGTGATATTCTTATGTTTGAGCAGTAGTAACAGCTGTGATATTCTTATATTTTACCAGCGGTAACAGCTGTGATATTCTTATGTTTGAGCAATGGTAACAGCTGTGATATTCTTGTATTTTACCAGCGGTAACAGCTGTGATATTCTTATATTTGAGCAGTGGTAACAGCTGTGATATTCTTATGTTTGAGCAGTGGTAACAGCTGTGATATTCTTATATTTGAGCAGTGGGAACAGCTGTGATTTTATTGTGTTTGAGTAGTGGTAACAGCTGTGATTTTATTATGTTTGAGCAGTAGTAACAGCTGTGGTATTCTTTTATTTGGGCAGTGGTAACAGTTGTGATATTCTTATGTTTGAGCAGTGGTAACAGCTGTGATATTCTTATGTTCGAGCAGTGGTAACAGCTGTGATATTCTTATGTTTGAGCAGTGGTAACGCCAGTGATTTTATTATGTTCGAGCAGTGGTAACCGCTGTGATATTCATATGTTTGAGCAGTGGTAACAGCTGTGATATTCTTATGTTCGAGCAGTGTTAACAGCTGTGACATTCTTATGTGTCAGTAGTGGTAACAGCTGTGATATTCTTATGTTTGAGCTGTCGTAACAGCTTTGATATTCTTCTGTTGGAGTAGTCGTAACAGCTGTGATTTTATTATGTTTGAGTAGTGGAAACAGCTGTGATATTCTTATGTTTAAGGAGTGGTACCAGCTGTGATATTCTTATGTTTGAGCAGTGGTAACAGCTGTGATATTCTTATGTTTGATCAGTGATAACAGCTGAGATTTTCTTATGTTTGATCAGTGGTAACAGCTGTGATACTTTTATCTTCGAGCAATGGTAACAGCTGTGATATTTTTATATTTGAGCAGTGGTAACAGCTGTGATATTCTTATGTTCGAGCAGTGGTAACACCTGTAATATTTTTTGTATTTGAGCAGTGGTAACAACTGTGATATTCTTGTGTTCGAGCGGTGGTAACAGCTGTGATATTCTTATGTTTGAGCAGTAGTAATAGCTGTGATGTTCTTTTATTTGAGCAGTGGTAACAGCAGTGATTTTAACATGTTTCAGCAGTTGTAGCAGCTGTGATATTGCTATGTGATAACATCCTCTATTTATTCCAGTTAATGATATCCACCAAAAAAGATAAATATAAGTGGATGGAAGCAGACATCATCATCATCAGTTGATAAGATCTCTCTATGGTGTTGTTTGCTCCACTGTAGTGTATGGAATGTCAACTTGACCTACGCAGTGGTGTGTAGACATGGATTGAGTGTATAATGTGCGAATGATAATAAGGGTTCGTGGTGTTGACAAATGTTCTTTTCTCACACTCATGTATGGCTGGAAGTCATCGACACCAACGACTGTGTACCTTTCTACAGTTTAATTGGACGTATACACTCGACAGCACAGATAGTGACAAATCACAGGTTGGCATAATACATCATGGTACAGTGCATAAATGGTCTTGCAATGTTACATGGGCACTCATGTAGAATAATTGTATAATGGACTGTCAGTAGCCAAGCACTCAGTATCGCCCATACATATATATCATCTGACTTCACTGACTGAGCACGTCAGCTTATAAATAATATTTCAGATGGCTTCTAGACCTAATCTCGTCTAGCGACGATTCTTTAACATCATGTTCAGCACATATTTTTCCATATAATAATATTGAACCGCTAATAAAGGGTTCTCATGTGTAGCAGTGATCTCTGGACTAATCAAGCGATAATACGGGCATCCCTTTTCTCTTCTTGAAAGTCACTACATGTTTGGTTCCAAGATGGCTTCACTCGTGAGCTGTCACTCACGTTTGGATACAGATAATGAATCTGTCCTAAAGTTAGTCATTCATAAAACATTTTATCGCTCTGTAGATTTGATCATGAACAATTGACTGCATTCTACAGGATATAGTGCTGCTAGGAATCGAAGTCGTTTTCATCGAGTCAAATATATTCTCTTAGACATTCAAATCGTACCTATCGAAAATGGTGGCTTCGTACGAGAGTTCATAAGAGTATCTATTATTACCTTGGTATCAGAAATATGATTCTGCCATTCCTTGGCAATACGAATAAACACTGGGGTAAAGCATACACGATAGGTCTAGACGACTATCACTTTCCCCACAAATACTGAGATCACTTTTTCCCCGGCGACAAGCCGACATAGAAAAAACACAGTCCCCATCAGGACGAAGCCAAATCACCCCACACTCTAGCGACACATCCGCCGAATAGCCTTTGACCTCTCTAGAGACAACAGAACATATAGTTCGACTTAGATATGTAAAGATATACAGATATAAGACAGACTCGTCCTACTCAGACAAACAATACACATAAATTCAGGCCATAGATATTCTGAAGCAAGAACAATCTATTACTACCCAAACAAAGAATAAATCGCAGAAAACTGGATCCATCCGCGGAGTTCGATCGAAAGAGCCGACACAATTTTCAAGGGAAGTAACTCAATAATGACTTTTCCTTAAGCACTATTTTGTTTACAAAATATTTGCGAACATAACAAGTATACCAATGTATAATATTGTAAGATATCAAAGACTGCACGTAACAGTCTTACCACACCTCCCGGGAAAAAAAAAAATGGAACATTTTTTTTTTTTTTGAAATACATCTAGGAGCAACGTACAATAGGCTCACAACGCATGAATAATGCGCAGATGAAAATATCAGGAATACCTATAACGCCTAATATGAGGCTAAGTCGACTTATGGAGCGACTGGTGAGAATGTGTCTCATAAACTGAGAGAAATTATTTCTCTACAAGTATATTTTTCCAGGAAAGTGTCATCAAAGTATAATACAATTCTGGCAATTACACAATGCCTAAAAAATTCATATCATCATTTCGTATTAGATATCTTAAATTTATGATTTATGAAGAAAAAATCATCAAAGCACAGCGGTGAATAAACATCAATGAACCGCTATGTAGTGATACAATCATTATATTATTAAATTACGAATGTGTATCTATCATGATATAGAAAAGGAACTACTATAGAACTAGACATATCAAGAAGTCTAAGCCCTAATAGTTATGTGGAATCATGTGGGCATCTTGACAGAATGTCTGCCATCACATTATCTGATCCACGAATAGCTCGCACAGAGAAATGAAAAGGTTGAAGAGCAATTGCATATCGAGTAGACCTCGAGCTCTTCAAATTCTTACTCTGTATAGCAGTAAGAGCTTTTTGGTCGGTTTCTACTATGAAATGTGCGCCTAGAAGGAATGTCTGTAGTTTGAGAATCGACCAAACCATAGCTAATAGCTCACGGTCTAAAACCGAATAATTCCTTTCTGCCGCATTAAGTTTTCTGGAAATATACATTACAGGATGCAGAGTTCCAGAGTACTCTTGCATTAGTGCCGCTCCAATCCCAGTGGATGAAGCGTCACTACGAAGAACGAATGTCTTATCTTTAGTAGGTAGCACTAAAATAGGTGGTGTTGAAAACAATGTTTTAATCTTATCCAGAGAGCATTGGCATTCCTGAGACCAGTGGACCACATTAGGCGAACCTTTCTTTAGAAGTGTTGAAAGAGGTGCCATGATAGAGGATAGATTCTGAATGAATCTGCCATAAAATTGAATAAGACCTAACAGACTTCTCACCTGTTTTTTAGTCTTAGGGATCGAGATGTTAAGTATCTTACTAGTATTATGGTCCTCTGTCTTTAGGAAACCATGACCAACTCGGTGGCCTAGGAAAGAAATTTCGCTAAAACCAATATAGGCTTTAGAGGGTTTCGCTGTCAGGTTGTGCTCGCGCAAAGTAGACAGCAATTCATCTAACCCTGAATAGTGATCTTCCCAAGTATCGCTGAAAAGACAGATGTCGTCTAGATATGCAATGACATCTGACCGATAAGATAGGATTCGGCGCATCATGCGTACGAATGTAGCTGGTGCGTTCATAAGACCGAAAGGCATAAAATTCCATTGGAACAAACCTCTAGGTGTTGAAAAAGCCGTGAGAGGTTTGGCGCGTTCAGATAAAGGAACTTGCCAATATCCTTTAGACAAATCAAGTTTAGTGAAAAAATGAGATTTGGAGAGTCGAGTAAGTAGCTCTTCCAGTAAAGGCATAGGTTCGGCATCGAACTTCGTTACTTGATTCAATTTTCGATAGTCAACGCAAAGACGTATGTTATTGTCTTTTTTACGAACAATAACCATCGGCGAAGAATATGCAGAGGTGGATGGTTCGATTATTTTCAAATCTATCATCTCATCCAACTCTTTCTCGACCTGTGCTTGAAAATGTATAGGTATAGGATAAGGTCTAACCCTAATAGGAGTGTGGTCAGTTAGAACAATGTCATGTTCAATGACATGCGTTTGTCCAGGGATGTCAGTGAGTACATCCTGAAATGTTTGCAACATAGTTTAAACTTGTCGCTGTTCTCCTAGAGACAAATCAGGAGAGACAGTAACGTTCTTCCATGATTCACTAGAATGAAGTGGGATCATTGGAAGAGGAAGATTTACATCTGAAAAACTTGTTTCCTCATCCTGTATCACGGACAGTGATGAGTAATGACCATGTTGTACTGGAGAATTGTCCGTTGCTTGGAAAATGGGTTGCAAATAATCCGGACGTTCATGGAATTCCGTAAGCATATTGATGTGGAAGGTTTTATGCTTCCCATCAATATCGACAATATAGTCGACATCGGAAATTTTCGATATTATATCGTACGGACCTTTCCAAGAAATAAGTAATCTGTTTTCCCTACAAGGTAGTAATACAAATGCTTTGTCACCAGGACAAAGTTGTCGTAAGCATCTCTTCTTATTGGCAAATTGCCTTGCCTTCTGTTTCGCAAATTCAGAAGAAGAAGTTGCTAATTTGCATGCTTCGATAATTTTTTGTCTCAACGCGATGACATATTCGTAGGATGACTTTGTGTCATCGTCAATATTGTCAGATGTTATGAGATCGTGAAGCAACGACATAGGGCCACGCGGACGCGCGCCAAAGACGAGTTCAAAGGGAGAAAATCCCGTATGTTCATTGGGTACCTCTCTGTAAGCGAAGAGGGCCGCAGGTAAAACTCTGTCCCAGTCTTGAGGATGATCCTCAGTTATCTTCCCCAGTAAGTTTTTAAGTGTTCTATTAAGGCGTTCGACCATACCATTAGACATTGGATGGTAGATACTACTTAAAGTTCTATCTATCTGCAGAGTAGACATTACTTGAGACATGGTATCTGATATTAGTTGGGTGCCATGGTCTGACAATATCTCTCCGGGGAACCCCAGACGAGAAAATATAAGCCAAAGAGCGTCTGCAATATCAGCAGTAGTAATGCTCTTCAGAGGAATAGCCTCTGGCCAACGTGTGCACATATCAACACACGTCAAGATAAACTGATGTCCTCTGGCAGACTTGATCCTAAATGGACCAATTATGTCTATGGCCATTTTTTGGAACGGCCGAATAGGAATGTCCGCCGCCTGAATGGGTGCAGCATGCCGTGGACCTTTGGATTTAACTTCCTGACATACTTTACAAGATCGACAATAAATCCGTATGTCCTTGTTTACCAATGGCCAAAAGAAAGCCGCAAGGACTCTTGACTTAGTACGGGAAAAACCCATGTGTCCAGCACACTGAGAGTCGTGAGCGTGCTGCAAAATTTTAACTCTCAAATTCTTGGGAACCAGGATTTGAGAATGACTTGACGTAATGGAGTCTTGAACCATACGTACAAGTACGCCATTCTTCTTTGTAATCCACGATTTACGACTTGTGTCTTTATTCGGATCACCTTTAGTTGCAAGAATGAAGAATTTCTTCAGAGTGGGATCATCTTCTTGCTGTTTTATAAACGAGTCACGAGAAATTACCAAGGGATTATCTTGGTTATGCACTTCATTATCTTCAGTAGATGAAGTTTGAGGCATATTAAGAGCCTGAGCTCTAGTGACTACAGCGTTAGCAATCTGCATGTTTTGCCTTTCCCACGCGGAAATTTGTTGCGGAGTGCATTCTCTGACTCCGTGAATGCGACCGATGATGAGGTCAGCGATCGGATTCGGAAGAAGACATGCGTGTACATCTCCTGTAAAGAAAGGAGTAGCAATCCTAATGATAGCAGTAGAGTATTTCTCTAATGTGCCGCCAAATGTTACACATTTGACTACTTGTCCAGTGGCACGGGAAGGATCTACGAGTGACTGCCTAACACCAATTGTGGTGCATCCAGAATCAAATAGCACAGAGACTGGATTGTTATTCACTAAACCCTTATGTAAGACAAGAGAACCTCTTCCATCATGCGCGACTGATGCCGGAAGAGCAGGAAGAGGATGGCCACAGCTTAAAGTAGACACTGTGGTTGGCTCAAATAACGTTTTGCATTGGGGGCACTGAGATGCTCTCCCAAAATCAAAAGCGGCACATGCCATATTACTAGCATCATTATTATCTTTACTCTGTTTATAGGCTTCATGGGACTCTTGTTGTGCAGAGTTTGCCTGAAAATGTGGTTTATGTCTTTTGTTTTGAGATCTACCTCGGTTATTATCACCTCTGTAGTTATTGTTACCTCTATTGTAACCCCTATTTGGGTTTGAGTCATAGTTCCCTTGGTTACCATTATCATATTCATTATAATGAGTATCTCTGTAATTATGATCTTGTTGACTCCAAGACGGATAACCCTGATAGTTTCTATAATTACTTCCTCTACGGAAATTCCTATAATTATGACCACCCCTGTGTCGAGAGCTATCAGCTCGTCTCCAGTTCTTTGAAGAAGAACCCTGAAATGATTGGTTACCTTGGTTTTGATAACTATTATGGTTACCTTTTTTATCAAATCTGTTTTGAGGTCCCTGAAATCTGTGTGAATAATTGGGATTGTATGGTGTTGCTGAAGCAACTGGCATACTCTCCTTAATCTTAGTATTGCCAAAAGTCACGTCGGGGTGTGCAGTGACATATTGGGAACAATATTCTTCCATTTCTTTTAGAGATTTGGGTTTACGCTCATGTATAAATTCAAGGAAGGGTTTGTTAACACATGACATAATCTTATCTGAGCAACAAATCCATAAGTCCTTCATACGTTTTTTCTGTTTTGGAAAGCTCAATCCAACGATCAACTGTGAGACGTGCCTTTGCAGTGAATTCTGAGAATTCTACACCTGTCTCAGGCACCATCGTCTTAAATAAAAGGCGATAGCCTTCTTCACTTAGCTGGTATTTTTTTATCAAAGCCGCCCTAATGACATCATAATTATCCTTATCTGCTTCTCCTACAAGGCATAATCTAGTCAAAGATTCACCTTTCAAGTTTTCTGCTAATTGATTAGCGTATTGTGATTTATCCACATTATGTGTACGACAAGAACGTTCAAATCTATCCAGCCAGAATGTAATATCGTCACTGGACTGATTGAACGGTGGAACCTTAACCTTGTAAGTAGAAGGTTTACCATTACCACTAGATGCCTGATTAACATTACTCATACTTGTCAATCTCAATTTCTCTAACTCAAATTCATGTTCTCTTATTGCTTTTTTTCTCTTCAGCATCTAATCTTTTTTGTTCAGCATCCCTGTCTAATCTTTTTTGTTCAGCTTCCCTGTCTAATCTTTTTTGTTCAGCTGCAGCTTCTCTTTCTAATTTTTTTTGTTCAGCTTCAAATCTCCTTTCCTCCACCTGCATCTGTAATTTCTTTTGTTCAGCAGCAGCCTCAGCTTCTCTTTCTAATCTTTTCTCTTCAGCCATGGCTTTTCTCTCTTCTGCAGCAGCTTTTTTCTCTTCTGCAGCTAATGCTTTGTCATATTGAGCAACAGTCCATTGTTCAAATTGTTGACCAGTCTTATCAAGGGATTTCCCTTGTGTAATGAAGTATTCTAATGTAGACATGATGTCTAACAATAATACTAATCACCTGAACCAATAATAATACCACAAGTTCTTAATGACTTGATTAATCAGTATACTATCCCAATATCTGTGGGTCACAAGCCTTAATAAGGTCTTGTATAACAGTAATAATAATCAGGTACTGGTTTATACCATAATCCAAGTGCAATGCACAGGCAATAGTGTCTTATGAAATATGTGTATGATAGTATGTGTTGCAAAATAGGCTCAGTTTTACAGTAATGGCAAAGTTTTTTTTATGAAAATAAACAGACTGCCACTTTATTCAATTAAACATTCTGGCCTTAAATATTAAAGTTCATATATGGAAAACAAGAAGATCCATCGATGAAAATAGGACTTCTTAGTTCACTAATACTGTCTTCCTGTTAATATTGACAAGAATTGATCCAACTGTTCTGTGAAACTCTGTAATGTCCAATGTAAAAATGTCAACAACGCTGACCTACATACTGCATTCACTTGACAGGTCACGTGACGAAGTGTTGACAAAGAGCAAACCAATACTGCAAGTGTGTCGTATCAGCCACAGGAAACTGTCTGGTATCGGCAATCTGTTGACTTCTGAACTTCTGCGAGGTCAAACCCAGAAAGCTGGTCCACCAGTTGATAACATCCTCTATTTATTCCAGTTAATGATATCCACCAAAAAAGATAAATATAAGTGGATGGAAGCAGACATCATCATCATCAGTTGATAAGATCTCTCTATGGTGTTGTTTGCTCCATTGTAGTGTATGGAATGTCAACTTGACCTACGCAGTGGTGTGTAGACATGGATTGAGTGTATAATGTGCGAATGATAATAAGGGTTCGTGGTGTTGACAAATGTTCTTTTCTCACACTCATGTATGGCTGGAAGTCATCGACACCAACGACTGTGTACCTTTCTACAGTTTAATTGGACGTATACACTCGACAGCACAGATAGTGACAAATCACAGGTTGGCATAATATATCATGGTACAGTGCATAAATGGTCTTGCAATGTTACATGGGCACTCATGTAGAATAATTGTATAATGGACTGTCAGTAGCCAAGCACTCAGTATCGCCCATACATATATATTATCTTACTTCACTGACTGAGCACGTCAGCTTATAAATAATATTTCAGATGGCTTCTAGACCTAATCTCGTCTAGCGACGATTCTTTAACATCATGTTCAGCACATATTTTTCCATATAATAATATTGAACCGCTAATAAAGGGTTCTCATGTGTAGCAGTGATCTCTGGACTAATCAAGCGAAATACGGGCATCCCTTTTCTCTTCTTGAAAGTCACTACATGTTTGGTTCCAAGATGGCTTCACTCGTGAGCTGTCACTCACGTTTGGATACAGATAATGAATCTGTCCTAAAGTTAGTCATTCATAAAACATTTTATCGCTCTGTAGATTTGATCATGAACAATTGACTGCATTCTACAGGATATAGTGCTGCTAGGAATCGAAGTCGTTTTCATCGAGTCAAATATATTCTCTTAGACATTCAAATCGTACCTATCGAAAATGGTGGCTTCGTACGAGAGTTCATAAGAGTATCTATTATTACCTTGGTATCAGAAATATGATTCTGCCATTCCTTGGCAATACGAATAAACACTGGGGTAAAGCATACACGATAGGTCTAGACGACTATCACTTTCCCCACAAATACTGAGATCACTTTTTCCCCGGCGACAAGCCGACATAGAAAAAACACAGTCCCCATCAGGACGAAGCCAAATCACCCCACACTCTAGCGACACATCCGCCGAATAGCCTTTGACCTCTCTAGAGACAACAGAACATATAGTTCGACTTAGATATGTAAAGATATACAGATATAAGACAGACTCGTCCTACTCAGACAAACAATACACATAAATTCAGGCCATAGATATTCTGAAGCAAGAACAATCTATTACTACCCAAACAAAGAATAAATCGCAGAAAACTGGATCCATCCGCGGAGTTCGATCGAAAGAGCCGACACAATTTTCAAGGGAAGTAACTCAATAATGACTTTTCCTTAAGCACTATTTTGTTTACAAAATATTTGCGAACATAACAAGTATACCAATGTATAATATTGTAAGATATCAAAGACTGCACGTAACACTATGTTTGAGCATTGGTATTATCTGTGATATTCTTATGTTTGAGCAGTGGTAACAGCTGTGATATTCTTATGTTTGAGTAGTGGTAACGGCTATGATAATCTTATGTTTGAGCAGTGGTAACAGCTATGATGTTCTTATGTTTGAATAGTGGTAACAGCTATGATATTCTTATGTTTGAACAGTGGTAACAGCTATGATATTCTTATGTTTGAGCAGTGGTAACAGCTATGATATTCTTATGTTTGAGCAGTGGTAATAGCTATGATATTCTTATGTTTGAGTAGTGGTAACAGCTATGATATTCTTATGTTTGAGTAGTGGTAACAGCTATGATATTCTTATGTTTGAGCAGTGGTAACAGCTATGATATTCTTATGTTTGAGCAGTGGTAATAGCTATGATATTCTTATGTTTGAGTAGTGGTAACAGCTATGATATTCTTATGTTTGAGTAGTGGTAACAGCTATGATACTCTTATGTTTGAGTAGTGGTAACAGCTATGATATTCTTATGAGTATTGGTGACAGCTAGTAAGTCACTGCATTGGCTTCTTTTGACACATTGTTTAACTTTCTGCCAACTCCAGAACCGCATGAAAGCTTGATTCTGTTAACATCTATGTTAAGTGGGCCTGGTGATCTCTTGATCATCATAGTTTCTGTCTTTGATGTGCTGAGTATCTTCCACCAGTTAAATTAAGTGCATTTATGTGGTTTTGCAATGCTTCTTCATCTTCGCACATTACACTTTGGTTATCTGCAAAAAGCAAATCATTCAGCGGATTGTATTCTTTCACGATTTGCCTCCCCTGCTTTGCTTTAGTGGTCCAACAGTGGCCAAAAATCAAGAGTATCTTCTTCTTCTTCTTCTTCCTCGTTCGCCCTGAAAAGGACGGTGGTTGCGTTGTGTCTGTTTACGCCTAAGCTGTGATATCTGCACCTTTCGGTCGACACATCCGACTTCAGCACGGCATTTTTTAGGGACCGGGTTTGCCTTCCCATTTCGATCCGCACTCGCTCAGCCAGACTGCACTGCTGCAGACTGTTTCCAGGACCACCACGTGGAGGTGGAGTGCGGTCTTGACCAGCTCTGGTTCGCTGGTCCTGACGCAGGCAGTACAGCTATGGGTCGCTGACTGCATTCACTATTGCTGCATCTTGGGGTCCCTAAGAGTATCTAATATGGGCCTTCAAAGGTGTCTACCTTCGCACAAGATTACTCTTGGCATAGTGGTAGATAGAAGGATAATGATGCTTCTATCTCAAGGAAGTATTGACAAGATATTCAGAAAAGCGAGAACAATGCTGCATTGGCTGAGCCCGTTAACTCTATGACCTGCCGACAACTTTTGTGAAGGGTTAAGCAATTATAAATTTTAGCTCGTCAAGCCCCCACCCTGATTTACTCAGTGGAATTGTTATTATTATGGAATAGCTCTGTTTAGAATGTATTTAGTAAATTGACTGAGACAAACATACAGTACATTTAAAATGATTAAATCGAAACTAAATTTGCATAATTACAAATAACAAAATTAATTATTATTTAGTTTTAACAAGGGTTTAAAAGAATGAATAATGTTCTTCAGAAAGGTATCATCACTGTTGTTATGAGATAACAGTTTTAAAAGGAGTTCACGTGGCAGCTTATAGGTGTCACTTATCTGCCACTTGTAGGTTCTACTCCCGCTGATGGGTTGGTTCTCGGTAGATTGATCACTGATAACGCTCGTCGCAGGTCAAGGATGTAGGGCGCAGCACGTTCCCAGACGTGTCAGGGAGTGTCTACAAAGTTGGTCCCTCGTCTTAAAGCTCAGGCCACTGTTCCCTTCTTGTTCCAGAGATAGTACCCTCAATTGGTACCAGCACTAACTACTATGCTATAAGAATAGAATCGAAACGCTCTCCTGAGTATTGCGTTTCCCGGCACATACTTATGTGTCCCCTTTCTCTTATTCCACCATCCCATCTATCTCAGACTTCACCCTCGATGAGAATTAAACTTAATCCCTCGAGAGAAAACTTTCTTTACATTTAAATTGAACAGCTTTATCTTTCTTCTACATTTAAATGAAAAGGTTAATAGTACAGATATAATATCTTTACATTTACGTCTCCACTGATTGAAAAGTGTTCACAATATAAATTGAATATATTCCCATTTATATCTACACTTGTTGAATAGTTTGACTCTTTCATTAATTTTAAAGTGAATATGTTTCCATAGACATTTACACTGATTTGAAGATTTAAATATTATACTTAGAATGTACATTATTTCTTTCATCTTTCCCTCTCTGCTCCATATGGACCTTGGGTCTACTTAGCTTTTAGTTCTCTTTAAGAAACTAGCGATAAAGCAGTCATCAGCCCTTGCAGTGGTGGTTCATGAAATCATCATTCTATACGCAAAGGTTGCCAGCCTCAAATAACTTGGACTTCCACTAGCGATTTTCACATATTAATATTCACATGGTAATATATACATTTTAGTTCACATGTTAGTAATGAAAAATGTCGAATGTAAAATGACAACTTACACCAATCCTGACTCACAGACTTTTTGCTCAGACGAAAAAAGGCACTTGAATTGGCCTCTTACACGTGTTCATGGGTGTCGTTATTTTTAACATTAATTCCCACTATGACTCCGTGTTTCAGTTTCCTCAGATTCCAGTTCCTTATTAAAATGATTTTCCTGGGCTCTTAAAGTCCGTCAAGATTTCCACAAAGTCTTGGCAAGCGATTTCTCACAGTGAATTAAAACTGCAAAAAGGTCGGTTATATTGCCTGTCCTACCCCCGCATCTGTTTGTTATGAAGCTACTCAGGGATCCAAACATTTCAAACATGCTTGTTAGGTGGAGTAATTTCAAAATATTTCGACATGGAATAATTTGCGCGTGATGCATAGGTCACGTCTCCCATATATGGTAATAAAATATCTAATGCCTCGTGTACAAACTCACCAACACATCTGTAAACTCATACGAAAATGTGTTTCAGATGTAGCAACATATTACTCTAATATAAAGAAGTAATGTCTTCGTGAGAGTCGGACAGGAAACGATTATGTCATTTATGTCTGAGTAATCTCGCTATCTGTCGCACACAAATTTACGCGAAAACGAAGCAGACCAATATGGGTTTCTCTGCGCTAATCTCAGCAATGCTGTGCCGCGAGTAGCAAATGCCATGTATTATCACCAACAAGGAGTGTCAAATGTTTTGACAATACCAAATATCTGCTACATAACATAGAAAGAAAAAATTGCTGACCATGGAAAACACGCAATTAGTCAGTACAACAATTGTAACTCATTACTGCCGTAGTGAAAGAGAGATCGAGAAGAGGTCGCCCCCAAATCTATCTTGCCACATATTCTTCATTTGCTGGGTGTACTTTGTCTTCTGGATTTGCTTCTAGGTTTCCTTCTGAATTTATTTTGTCCACATAAATGTTAAACAGTAGTTATGATAGCAAACAACCTTGTCTAACTCCTGTGTTTATATCAAATGCGGCAGTTAGTCAATCAGTTATTCTTATACACTTTTGCAAGTATGGTACAGAGCTCTCACGTCACCTAATAGCTGAGCTTGTATTCCTTAGTCTTATAATTGTGACAAAACGGGGCGGCCCCTATCGATCTTTGTTTCACTAAGGCAGTATCGGTATATTTGTGGTACTGATTTTTATTATTTGCTCTCAACTGTCACACTTTTCTTTCTTTCTTCGTTATTTTTCTGCTAAGTAGCAGATATTTGAGTATTGTCGAATTGCTTGACACCCCCTGTAGGTGATAATAATCACATTAGCTTGACGCTACCAGATTTGCTGAGATAATTACTCGCAGTCTCTAGGGAGCGGCACAGTTTGGCTAAGATTAGCACAAGATCTCGTGTACGCGGTGGAGACTTATGACATAAGTGTTTCCTGTTCTTCTTGTTATGACAAGAGTACTTTCTGATAAAGTAATGATGATTACATTTTCAACACGCTGTTGTATGAGTTTACCGGTCTGTCTGTAAGTTTGTCCATAAGGGCATCGGACTTCTTATTATCATATATGGGAGAGTTGACCTCTGCCTTACATTAAAAATTATCCGATGTCGGAATATTTTGAAATTACCCCATAACCCGCCTGTTTGAATATGACTGAAATGTTTTGATAGCTCATAACAAACGAAGGCGTGGGAAGGCAGGGAATATAATCTGACTATTTCACTTGAGAAATCGCTCGCCAAGACACCATACTGCTACATTGAAGACTTAGAATTCAGAACTCCTTCTTAAAATATCTAACACCTTTTATTGGAGTATTCATCAGGACTTACAATATAGCCTAGGAAATCTCTAACATTTTAAATAAGGAAACCTGTACTGAGGAAACTGAAGGACCACACACGAAGTCAGAGAGGGAACTTATTAAATTAACGACACCCAAGACGCGTGTAAGAGGCCGATTCAAGTCTCTTTTTCTCATCTGAGCAAAAAGTATGTGAGTCAGGATTAGCGTAAGTTGTGATTTACATTTCATATTTTATTACTAACATGTGAACTAACAAATATTTATGTATATATTACCATGTGAATTTTTATATTTGAAACTCGCTAGTGGATGTCACAGTCAATTTATTCATGAACCACAACTGCACGGGCTGATGATTGCTTTATTGCTAGTTTCGTAAAGAGAACTAAAAGCATAAAGTAGTTCCAGGTTCCATTTGGAGCAGGGAAGGAAAGATGAAAGACATGATGTACATTCTAAGTATAATACTTACATTTTCAAAGCAGTGTAAATGTCCAAATAAACCTATTCACTTTAAAATTAATGTAAGTTTTCAAGCTTTAAGCCAGTGTAAATGTCTATGTGAAAATATTCATTTTTAAGTAATGGAAGTTTCAAACTTTCAATCAGTGTAAAACATAAATGAAAACATATTCAATTTATATTGTGAACACTTTTCAATCAGTGGAGATGTATATGCAAACAGACTCTATGATACGGGGTATTTAGTTAATGGTGACCCACTGTAAGTTGGTACGCGTTAACACATTGAGGTGCCACCAATGTAAGGTGCTTTGCACTTAAAGCCATTGTATTGACCGCGATTTTATAGGGTTTACTAGTGATAGACATGACGTAGTATGTTGGTAGGCTGGGGCATGGCAACGCTCTTCCTATACTCTTCTAGAGACTGATTTTGTTGGAGACAGTCGTGTTATACATCGCTCTCGATGTTTATGAATTGTGCAGTGTTTCTCCTGAATTATAAGGCATGGGGTCAGTCTTTATTAAATATGGATGCAAGGTTAAGTCATCCCAATTAGGTGTATCAACTTCGGTTCAAGAAGTAAAGCAGGGAGTATTTTGAATGATAATTATTAAATTTATAATATTGTCAAAACCTCAACGATCACTATCGGATGTTCGCCAGACGGCAACGCGTATATACACGTTGATATTTTGACGACAGAGGAGTGAATATAGGAGACTGCAGGAATGCTATAATTGATTGATGCTATGAATTGTTAATAATATTTTCTCGTCATTAAACCATGTAGTGTGTGATGGACTCTCACACGGAATGCGTTGTCACCTTTATGAATTAAGGTTGGTGTTCACTACACTCATCATTCGAGTATGATATCAGCACTTTGCTTAATTGGCAGAATTAGAACATTAAGGCGAAAGCATAAAGTCCGAATAATGAACAAAAGACCTAATACCACAAACTCAGGACTTTTACAGATAGGCCAGCTAACCATCGCCTTAACAGTTGCAACGCCTCTACAAAACACGGTGTAACAGAATTTAGCGGCCCGTGTTGGGGACGAGAAAAAATGTTTTTAAGAAGAAATAGCAGTAACAGATTTGTTCCAGAGTGAATATTCGTTGTGCCAAGAACTTTTCAATTTTTCCATACGTGTGAAATGACTAAAATAAGTATGGTAACCAAGGCGCATGCGTACTAAGGATGTAAATGACGTCACAACCTTCTCAAGTTCATTGAAGCAGCCGTTTGGAAATTCTTCAATCAACAAGGCAGCGGGCTTTAAATTATTCAAGATGACTCAAACGAATGAACCACTACTATCAAGGAATAATGAATATTTCAGGCCATCTACATAGTTTTCTGGCGCATGCTTGCACTGTCGGAGATTGGGTTTTCTTCAAAAAAAAGATAAGTACATGCTAGTGCCCTGTGCAATGTTAGTCCATTTCAGTTTGCAGGCGTGTTTATTCTTACAATATACGTTACATGTTTTCATATAATATTATATGTATGTTAAGTTCGCGGGTGGATGGAGGGAGTTTGATCTCTTCTTATATACCTCTGCGGACGGTGAGAAGATTTCAAATCGTTCTATATGGACCGATTAACTAAATTCGATTCGTGAAAGCTCCACTAAAGGCTGTGACATAATCTGTTCACGTCGAACTCAATCAACACTTTATGTTAGTTGTGAAGTCGTGTACATAAACATTGTTTTATTAATGTTTTTCGTTTCATTTTATTTAATTTCGTCAATGGTTCGTCAAATGTCAGTCAAGTCTAACCTTACTATCGTTTAGTTTTCCACATAAATTCGTTACATCATTTGTAAAGAGTCATGTTTCGTGCACAGTTTGTTAGATTTCTTGTGGTTTGACCTAATTTCAGTTCATTCACAAAATTTGTAACTTCCGCAATTATATTCAGTTATTAATATCGTTTTGGTGTTTGTAAATTGACATTTGTGGCGTAATTTTGTAATTGTACTTCTTTGGTTTATTGTATATGTTTTACTTCTCTATTGATTGTAATAATAGGATAAAATAGCTATATAATTATAAACATATAACACTTATAAATAATTAATTGAAAATACTTGATGCCTGAGATATTTTCTTGATGTGTGCACTAGTAGTTCAAGTAGCAACTATTTTTTTGCCTAAGTGAGGCATAATATAAAATATTGAATAAAATTAGAATTTTTAGCTTATAACTAATTTGTAAGTCACGTTATAAGTAGCTGTTTGACGAGGTGAGTCGCAGTACTATATTAGCCATTGTAGCATAAATAATTTAGTATATAAATATTGGAGATTGATATAATTGACTAATTAAATATATTATTATTTAACATGGCGACTTTGGAATCTTTAACGAATGAGGGAAGCAATTTGGTTACAAAGGAGAAGCACTTTGAGATTTTGCAGTGGCGGAACTAGCAAAACATGAAGCTACGGAAGCTATTAGAAAACAAGAGGAAGCTGAGAGAGAAGCTAAGGAAACTGAATTAAAAGCTATGGCTAAGCAAGAAGACATTGAACGAGAAGCAAAGGAATATAAAAGGAGAAAGGAGCAGGAGGCAAGGGATGAAATGCAACGTATTGACGAAGAAAAGAGATTGAAACAAGAAGAAAGACTTAAACAACAGGAAAAAGAATTGACACTTCTTCGTCTTGAAGAATTAAAATTGAAAGCGCAAATTGCTACAAATAACAATAGTGATAATTCACATAATACGTCTTCATCGAACCAGACTAGATGCTACTACAATTTTAAATTACCACTGTTCAAACAAAGTTTCGACGACTTATCATCGTATTTATTACGCTTTGAAGAAGTATGTAAGACAAATAAACTTGATAAATCCGCATGGACTTTAAAACACAGTGAATTTTTGGATGTTGAACCATTAAATGCAATAGAGAATATAAATCCAGCACTTCTAAATTATTATGATGCTACAAAAGCATTGCTGTTAAGACGATTTCACTTAGATGAGGAAGGTTATAGAATGAAATTTAAAACTCTTCTACCTGATTCAAACAAAGACTTCGCAGGTTTTATTGCTAATATACGCATTACTTTTAATAGATGGGTTGAACTCGCTGGGGTGGATAAATCTTACGATAAACTGGTTGATTTATTGCTTAGCGATAAAGTTCTATCCTCCGTTAGCACACCATTTTTGTCATTTTTGCAGGAACGCAAACCACCCACTATAGTTGCATTAGAAGAAATGGCAGTCAATTATTGTACTGCACACCCAAGTGTCTGTATATCGAATTCTCATTTGAGAGAAGCATTACCAGTAGCTTCCGCTGCGACATGGCGTGATAATAATAGGTCACGTGCTCAAAGCCTTGATAGGAATTGTATGCAGCGAATAAATAACGACAATAATTATTATAAAAATAATAATTTTAACAAGAATAACCATTCTTTTAGAGGTAGACCCCAATCCAGAAATCAGTCACCTCATTTTAGGAACAGCAACAACTTTCAACGAAATTCAACCTGGAATAAACCATACAATGTCACGTCATATAACAACAATAACAATAACTGGAATAATGGTCACAATGTTTACAGATCCAGAAATAATAGTTACAACGGTGGAGTCAAAATAATTCAGTTGATCGTCATCGACAACGTTCCAATTCGCGCGGAACACAAAGATTTGTACACAATGCAGGGGCGGCGCTGACTAGCAACGCATCCCCAAGTAGCCATGATAATAATACTCAGATATATGCTTCATCTTCATGTTGTACTGTTGATTATAATGTGGCAAATAGTTGCCCACAATGTAGCACTATTTTTCAGAAAGCCAACCATACGTCGATGATTTGTACTCAGCCTATTCCAGCAGTTAGTCTCACTGTGAACGACGGGACAGGCACATTGATCTTCAACAGAGGATTGGTCGATGGAACTATAGTGTCAGTTTTGAGAGATTCCGGGTCCACCACTGTTGGAATCCGTCAATCTTTAGTACATCCTCGTTACTCCACTAATGAATGTGTTAGATGCATAACCTTCGGTGGTACAATTGAGTACTACCCCACTGCTATAATAGACATAAATACCCCATTTTTTTCAGGTAAAGTTAAGGTATGTCTTCTTCAAAATCCGATTGCTGATGTAACAGTTGGACGCATCCATGGCAGCAAGGATTGTACACCTGAAGAGATTTCGGAATGTGAAAAACAAAACTTGTCTATGGCCAATGCAGTGACAACACGAGCTCAAGCTCAGGAGATGGATAAAGAAAATAGTACAGTTCCTGACTCAAATCTTCGGGATGACACCGATGTTCAGTGTGTTATAGACAGAGTGTCATTTGCTGCTAAGCAAAAAGCAGATAATTCTTTAAAATTTTTTTTTGCTTTGGTGAATAAATATGACAATATTGCTTTTAATAAAAAAAAAGTAAACACTGGTTCACAATCAAGAATGACATTTTACTTAAGAATTGTATGGACCAGACTAGAGTAAAACCACAGGTCTTAGTGCCAGTAGCATTAAGGCCATATATACTACGACATGCTCATGACTCCCAATGCGCGGGTCATATGGGCTACACTCGCACACGTTCTCGGGTGTTGTCGTCATTTTTCTGGCCAGGGATCTCACGAGACGTAGCGTCGTATGTACGTTCCTGCGTCACTTGCCAGGAAGTCAAGTCTCGTGGAGCGTTTCATAATGCTCCCATACAAGCATGTGACATATCAGTCCGTCCTTTTGATAAAATGGCAATAGACATAATTGGTCCTCTTTTGCCTTCTGCAAGAGGTCATAGATATATTTTAACATGTGTCGACTTATGTACACGACGGCCAGAAGCCATACCCCTTAAGAACACAACTACATCAGACATAGCTGATGCTCTTCTACTAATCTTTTCTAGACTAGGATTTCCTAAAACGTTACTATCAGATCATGGTCTTTAATTTGCCTCTGACACCATGACTGAGGTAATGAAGACTCTTAACATAGGAAGAAGTCTTAGTAGTGTCTATCACCCCATGAGCAATGGTTCCGTTGAAAGGCTCAACCGCACCATTAAACAATTACTACATAAGGCTACCATAAAGTATCGTCAAGACTGGAACAGAGTCCTCCCAGCTATTCTGTTCGCTTACCGAGAGGTGCCGCATGAACAAACCGGCTTCTCTCCGTTCGAATTGGTGTTTGATACTCCACCAAGTGGTCCAATGGGACTAATAAAAGATCTTCTGCTGGACGCTGAGATGACTCAGGACACCCAGTCATCCTATGAATACGTCATTAACTTGCGTAAAAAATTATAGACGCTTGCCAGAACGCAACAGCTTCTTCGGAGGCTGCAAAATATAAAGAAAGACTATTCCAAAATAAAAACAGACGATTACGCCAGTTGTTTCCTGGTGACGAAGCTTTATTGCTACTCCCACGGAAGGATAATAAACTATTAATCGCATGGAATGATCCATTTAAAGTATTGGACAGAATTTCTGACGTTGACTACGTACTAGACATTAAGGGTCATAAGAAAATTTATCATATTAACATGCTTAAAGAATTCTATACTCACCCTGAACACTTACAATCTATCTTTCATGATCTAGAAGACAAATCAGTTGTTTCTTGCCAATATTCTAGTCTATCGGTTATTCAGGAGGAAGAATCATATTTTCCTGAAATCCACATGTCTCTTCCTGTACCTACTTTACAAGCTACAGAATCGCGGCGAGATGTGACTATCTCTACTTCAGTTTCATCTCAACAAAGTCAACAAATTTCTGAAATCTTAGAATCTTATTCTGATGTTTTAACCGACATTCCAGGTCGTACATCAGTAATTTCTCACGACACCATTCTTAAGAACAACACACCTATAAAACTTCGTCCTTATTCAGTTCCAATACATTACCAAGAAAAGACAGCTCAGGAACTTAATCAGATGTTACGTTTAGGCATTATTGAGAATAGAAATTCTCCATTTTCTTCTCCACTGGTCATAGTTAGAAAAAAAGATAATAACATTAGATTGTGTGTCGATTATAGAAAATTAAACGCTCAGACAGTCGGTGACAGTGAACCACATCCACTGCTTGACGACCTATGTACTCGGCTAACAACAGCTAAATTTTTTACTAAAATTGACTTGACTAAGGGATATTGGCAAATTCCCTTAACAGAGCATGCCAAATACCTCACTGCGTTCTCCACTTCACAGAGGCTATATCAGTGGAACGTGATGCCTTTTGGGCTTATAAACGCACCGGCAACGTTTATTCGCATGATGCGAAAAATATTATCACATAGAATAAATATTATTACTTACATAGACGATATCTGTTTATTCAGTTCGTCATTTGAAGAACATTTTACAGGACTCAGTTCTTTATTAGAAATTTCACGGTCAAAAAATTTGACTGCAAGACCGACTAAGGTCCAAATCGCAGTTCAGGAAATTACTTTCCTTGGACATATTATTGGGGCTGGTCGCATTCAGACTATGCAATAAAATGTTGATAAGATTTTAAAGTTGTCTATACCCAAGACAAAAAAGCAAGTTAGGAGTTTATTGGGTCTAATTCAATATTATAGTAGGTTTATCCCGAATTTATCGTCCATCACCGCAGTATTGTCTTCTCTGTTAAGGAAAGGCATGCCTACGAATGTCAAGTGGACTGACGACTGCGACAAAACGTTTGCTCATATTCTTAATATTTTTTCACGGCCACCTATCTTACGGTTGCCTGATATTAATAAAATATACATTCTACGCACAGATGCGAGCAGCGTGGGCTTAGGTGCGAGCCTTTTACAAGAACATGATGGCATTCTTCATCCTACGTTATTTATCTCGAGAAAACTAACAGACACAGAAAGAAAGTATTCAGTGATAGACAGGGAATTATTAGCCGTCATATGGGCTATACAGAAGTTGGAAAAATTTCTTCTAGGTGCACCATTTATTGTGCAAACAGATCAGAAATCTGTAGCGGCACTCAGACGAGCCAATCATAAAAACGCAAAACTGGCAAGGTTTTCAATCATCCTACAGCCATTTCAATTCGATATAGAGTCGATTCCGGGTTCGGAAAATATCATCGCTGACTCTTTGTCCAGACACCCAACATCTTCATCAGATGAACAATGACAACTTATTTCGTGTGAACAACATAACAGTTATGTACTATATACATATTCATGGTTCAAACCCGGGCGTCGGCGTTTGAAGAAATGTTTACGGCCGGAAATTTGACTGAATAGCCTGAATGGCTCCTGTGATAAACCCTCTGTGGATGGGAAGGAGCGAAGCTCCTGACCGGGTTGGAAGGAAAGTCCTCAGGTTCCCCAGCCTCGCAATGACATGTCATTGGGCCGAAGGGCTGAAAGCCCAAGTGCCGCTGGTTAAGGAAAAAAAAAAAAAAAAAAAATACATATTCAATACTCAAGAATTGTGGATTGGCAACATTGATCAAATTTACGAGTTCTCACGTTTTATCGTTTCAAAGTGATGAATCCTCACGCTTCCATAATTGAACTTACGATGAACTTCAACTACAGACAACAGATTGATATCTGTTACTTCAATGCTTCTAAACATTTCTATCCAGCATTCAATTGCACAAATGCTATGACATTATCGCTGACATTTTCACCACATGTTGATATTTCGATAACACGAGGTAATTACGTATTTCGGCTCAAGTCAGAACATTCAGCATAATCTACGCCTTTTGATATTACATCGTTGGATTACAGCGGTTTCATGCTGAGAAACACTCGCGAACGACAATTGACTTTTAATATTCCGGGGATTCGCATCAATTGTTCCAATATTGCACCGGATTGTTTCGATTTGCATTGCTGAGTTCGTTTGAATATGGACTTTGGTTTGTGTCCATTCTCCTATCAACCATTACAGTCTGAGTTACAAACACTATCCGTTTGAACGCACATATATGTGGATGAATACTAACATTGGTCATATTATCTTGGTCTCATTCAACGGAATGAACACTTCCAACCAGCATGATAGCGACTATATAGGCCATCTATACGAACAATGACCTTATATTTATCGTGCTTCACACGCTGGATTTTTTTCAAGACCATTAAACGTTTTAATACTATGAAATAAAACTATTAAAATTTTAGGATAATTAGATTTTAATTAGTACTTTAACCAGTGCACATGGTTTTATTATTTCTTACTATGTATAATTTTGTAGTAGTATTTTATCTAAGTTAACGTAGCGGTAAATTAGATAAATTTTTTTTCACATGTAATTTTATTGATTACGTTAGTTAATTAACTTTATTCCCTTATTCTTTACTACTTCTTTTTCATTATTTTTTATTATTTCTATGTTCTAATATATTCCTTCTGTATTCTTCATCTTAATTATGACATTTAATTAGTTTAATTAAATAGATTCATGTTTATAATATTACCCACACGTAACATCTACACACTAGTACATAGATTACTTAAATAATTTTTAGTTCTTATTACTTTGCTTAATTAACTAACTCTTATATTATTTAAGACATTAGATGATAGTTTCTTCTTCTGTCTTGACGATTGACATTTCTTTCCTTTAACTTATGTATTACTTCTATGACTTATGTGACATTATAATATATTGACGACGACCACCGACATTGTTTTACTCAAAACATCGTTGGCCGTATGTCCATAATTCGGGTTTCATTGATATATTTAATTGCGATGGAAAGATTATGTTAAAATTTGGTAAAAATCTGTATAACAGATTTTTAAACCCAGGCTGTCAGGAAAGTTGATAATGGTGACCCACTGTAAGTTGGTACGCGTTAACACATTGAGGTGCCACCAATGTAAGGTGCTTTGCACTTAAAGCCATTATACTGACCGCTATTTTATAGGGTTGACTAGAGATAGACATGACGTAATATGTTGGTAGGCTGGGGCATGGCAACGCTCTTCCTATACCCTTCTAGAGACTGATTTTGTTGTAGACAGTCGTGTTATACATCGCTCTCGATGTTTATGAATTGTGCAGTGTTTCTCCTGAATTATAAGACATAGGGTCAGCCTTTATTAAATATGGATGCAAGGTTAAATCATCCCAATTAGGTGTATCAACTTCGGTTCAAGAAGTAAAGCAGGGAGTATTTTGAATGATAATTATTAAATTTATAATATTGTCAAAACCTCAGCGATCACTATCGGATGTTCGCCAGACGGCATCGCGTATATACACGTTGACATTTTGACGACAGAGGAGTGAATATAGGAGACTGCAGGAATGCTATAATTGATTGATGCTATGAATTGTTAATAATATTTTCTCGTCATTAAACCATGTAGTGTGTGATGGACTCTCACACGGAATGCGTTGTCACCTTTATGAATTAAGGTTGGTGTTCACTACACTCATCATTTCCGTATGATATCAGCACTTTGCTCGATTGGCAGAATTAGAACATTAAGGCGAAAGCATAAAGTCCGAATAATGAACAAAAGACCTAATACCACAAACTCAGGACTTTCACAGATAGGCCAGCTAACCATCGCCTTAACAGTTGCAACGCCTCTACAAAACACGGTGTAACACTCTATCTGTATTATTAACCTTTTCATTTAAATATAAAGTAACTATGAAAGCTATTCTATTTAAATGTAAATAAAGTTTTATCCCGAGGGATTAAATTTAATTCTCATCGAGGGTAAAGTCTGAGTAATTGGGATGGTGGTATGGGAAGATAGGAACCCATAACTATCGGGTGGAAAACGCCATACTCAGAAGACCGTTTCGTTCTATTATTTTACCATAGTTATTGGTGGTACCAGCAGAAAGTACTATCTCTGGAACAAGAAGGGAACAGTGGCCTAAGCTTTAAGACGAAGGACACACGTGATAGACTCTCCTTGACATTTCTGGGAATCGAGCTACCCCCGACAACCTTGATCAGGGACGAGCGTGAGCAGAGTGAAAAGAACCAACCCATAAGAAGGAGCAGAACCGTCATTGGCAGCTAAGTTTAAATATATGCTGCCACTTGAACGTCTTGTAACATCTCACATTCCCTAAAAACTATGATGATGATACATACTCAGCCAAAGCAGTATTGTTCTCGCTTATTCTGAATATCTTGTGAAGACTCCCTTTGTAATAAAAGTGTCATCACCCTTCTATCTAATCTCTGCCAAGAGTGATCTAGTGCGAAGGTAGATATCTCTGAAGCCCATATTAGATACTCTTGAGTTTTGGTCACTGTTGGACCACTACTGCAAAGCAGGGGAGGCAATACCGTAACAATAATGCTGGCCAAAGTTTATTCATATCCACTCTATGAATGCATTCTCTATGTCTATAAATACTTTATTTAGTTCTTCTTTGATCCTTAGCCGCCGACTGTCAAAGCAGTCAGTAGTCACCACGCCTAGTAGCGTCTTGTAGAGCAGTGTGACGTGCAATGGAAAAAGAGTCTACAGTAATCCGACAGTCTATTGCAACCTTATAGCTGCCCTCTGATTTGCTAGCTAAACCATGTATCAAAAACCACTGTCTATTTCTGCAGCTTACTCTCTTGTCCCGCCTCTTCGTTTTAACACGAGCTAACGCAATGTTTACAAACTGCGTGACCTGTCAGTCACAACAGGAAAGCAATCAGGCTGTGTTTACCTCGTCCCCTCACGCGAGCATCTGTCAATCATAATAGTTCTCAGACAGGCTGGCACGTGGGGAAGACAAAAACACAGACCTTTGAAGTTTCGTACTCAGGGGAAGTTAGAAACCCCTGGGCTCTTTGATCTTCAGAAGCGGGCATTCTTACAGAGAAACCCGTTAGGGAACAGTAAGTCTTTTGATGACGGTCGAAAACCTCGACGAAGACTGACCGTAAAGCCTTTTATCTTGATACGCTTAGCTTCTGAATTCTGGGTAACACCGGAACGCGAAATTAACGCATTCAGAGATCAGAGAATCCTAATGATATGTATACTGTTGTTTTCTTAACCCCATTGTCCGTGTCAGTCAGAATTCGGAAGTATCTAGCACGCAGCCTTAAACTATTTCCTTGTGTGGATTTGTTACTAGTTCTCGTGGAGATTTCATTTCTGAATTTTCTGGTAAAGGATAATAGTGCTAATGTCTTTAAGAAGTGATAGCTTTTAACATTTAGTCTTCACTTAGATTTTCTCGCTAGTAAAACGAGTGCAATAAAGTAACGCGTAGCGATTTCCTACCAGATATTCTATTAAAATGTTAAATCACGCCACCCGTATAGACAGTAAACTGATAGTGAAGGATAGAATACAACGTTATATTTCATTTGTGCATATTTTTATAGTGTCTATTATTTTACTCATATACGGCAAAGCTAACACATGCCGACAATTAATAACTATTTAATGACAGGCGATCATTGATTAGGCAGCGCGTATGGAGAGATTAAATAATAATTTTCATTGTACGCTGACGCCGGCGAGCAGGGGCGGGCGAGCTAACATAACTTAGACCCGTCTGAACTCAGCCGCCAGCGGAATTTGCTAACTGATAGGAGTAAGGAAGCACCGTGTGCCTTTTAAATTTAATCAGGACTGACGGAGTGATTGTCTTGTCCTCGTCTGTGTATGTAGATATAGGATTAGCATATTTTTTATATAAATGTTTCTTGTATTCTTCGCAGACCTGATTACAAGAGCAGCCAGCGAACTTTTTTTTTTGTTTCTTTTTTTTATCTGTTATTTTCTCCTTAACTTAGCTGTGCGTCACCAATTTCATTTGTGACCGGGCACACGCCAGAGAGTATTGGAGGACAATAAATTTGGTTTTTTTAATAACTGGACTTACAAAACCCAGAGATGTATATATTTTTTACCAGCCACAAGTTGGCCGATAGAAGAACTATCATCATCATATGAACATTAATTTTAGCAACCAGATGTTTCCCAATACTGGAAGTATTTTTCCGTTAAAGAGTGAACCTCAAGAATTCTCACAGTTTTAACTGTTGGTAATAACACTTCTAGGAGAAGCACCATATTAGGCGTTCACCTCATTTAACTAATTTCTGGCGATGGACTGGGGTCAATTTGGATCTGCGACAACTGGAGTGACAGAACATTAAATGAAAATATATAATATATTCATGGAGTAATTCTATTACCAAGGGATATTACAGACCTACCATACCAGGCAATTGTGTAAGATTGTGAGGGTGACCACTGTTTGCAAGAGTGTGCGAGTATTTTCTTGTTTGAGGGAAAACTATCCATATATCTGATTTGTCTAAAAGTTTGTTTATTTTACTGGGTATCATAGAGTACCAATACTGTTCTTTCTGTAACAGGGTGCTAATCTTCAACCTTTGGATTAATAATTTTAGGGTTCTTTTCTCCATTTGGGGAGGGCGCACGTTTTTCTACTTTATTTTATATGCATGTAAATGACTCTTTGATCTTTTCCTTTAGATATTTTGATGTTGTCAAGTATTAATGATAATAAACTTCAAAGAAACTTACTTTTGTGTGTTGGTCAGACCCATACCCATTTATCCTTAGTTTTTTTTCACGTTTGTGTGTCTTGTTTTCACATAGCTGTGTGTGTATGTAGAGAAACTTATCTATTCTTGATAGGGAGATAAAGGCTGTCTTGCAATAAAGTACAGTCGTACGGATATGCTGGAAAAGATTACATAATCACTCCAGAGACAGATCTTTTTTCCTCAATTCTACCACCTGTGAAAAATATATTTCTATACCTTCTCGCGTATCTGTTGACATCCACTCTATATACTCAGATGGGCCAAATAAAACAATTAACCTTCCGTACGACAAGCAGCAACAAACTGCTTCCACTGTGCTCGGTCGCGGCCATCCTTCGTGCAATGCCCCAGCTCTGGTTCATTCTTTGCATTTCGGCCTCCACAGTTCTCCGCCAAGTTGTTTTGGTCAGCCCCCCCCCCCCCCCCAACTATTTTCGCTTTCCTTCATGGATCCATAGCGTGGCTGTTCTTGTGATGGCATCAGAGTCTCTTCTGAGAACGTGGCCAACCAAATTTCAGCATCTGCTAGCTATGATGTATATTTAGTTAACTGTCACATTTGATTGTTTTTCACTTAACTATCTTAAAACATGAATACATTCGTTCCCTTCCAACTCAACTGGGCCCAACTCAGTTGTGCTTTGGCGATGGATCGTATTCTTTGCTCAAGTATTTTTTATTGGTTCATTTTTCCGGTGTGACTTAATAGCGAGATACCTCTGAACGTGCCCCACTCCCTTTTATTACCCTTCTTTTTCCAGATTGGTACCACTATACTTTTTTGCCAGTCTTATGGGCCTCTTCTATCTGTTCATGCTAATGTAACAATTATTTTCAGCCGTTTGATTCATGTCTCGCCGCAGGCTTGAATTATTTCAGTTGTGGTAATGTCCATTCTTGGTGATTTATTTTGAAGCCTTTTCTTTATAACTTCTTTGATTCGTGAAGCATTATATCAGGTTCTTGATGTTTCTCATAACTTGGGGTGTGTATTGAGTTTCATTGAGTGCCTACTGGGTTGAGAAGTTCTTAGAAGTATTCTTTCCATCTAACCTTTCTTCTTTCATTGAATATATTCCATTTCTATCATTAATGACTACAGTTCCATTGAACCTTTTATCTCTCAATATTTGCTTCCATACTTCTGTGAAAATCTCTTGCTTGTTCTTTGCCATAAAGTTGTTAGCTGATCACCATATTCGCGCCATGAGACTTCTTTTGCTCTCCTGATTACTTGTTTGGCATTTTTTTTCGCTATAATATAATCGTTAATGAATTCCTTTAAAAGTAAAATATTTCAACTACTGCTTCCAAAAAGATTTAAAAAATAATAATGTATTACACACACACACACACACACACACACACACACACACACACACACACACACACACACACACACACACACACACACACACACACACACACACACACACACACACACACACACACACACACACACACACACACACACACACACACACACACACACACACACACACACACACACACACACACACACACACACACACACACACACACACACACACACACACACACACACACACACACACACACACACACACACACACACACACACACACACACACACACACACACACACACACACACACACACACACGCACAAACGCACACATACGCAAAACCAAGGATGACGTGTCACGCATTTGTGATGGAGTGTATCTTGTCTAGAATAGCTGTACACTGGCGACACCTGGATGAGTGCTTGAAGTGTCTTGTGACAGGTGTAAGACAATGCACTTGAAGACAACAGCTCACGTGCAAATCCTTCATTCATAAAATAAAAATGCTAACTCTTTCACGTTACATTTGAACATATAACAACAATATACATGTGTTGTTTATGGCTAGACGGATTCTTGAATAATGGCGATGATGAACGTGCTGCGAACCTTATAACAATTTTTGTGTTTTATATGACTTGCTATCTCTCTCAGTCCCTCTATCTATCTTTGTTCTTATTTGCATCTGAACTTAACCAATCTGAGTATAGATACATTGCATATATGAGTCTCTGTTGAATTAATTGTTCTGGTGAAGCCAGAGCTGATGACTGGTACAATGCATTAGATGACGTGTAGAAACAATAGCATGTCATGAACTCACTCATAACAATAAGTCCATCGTAGCTCCTATCACGAAGGGTCTTAGGGTGTTTGTCTGTACTGCATGTGCGGTTGGACTTCTGCTCCATTTGGGAGTTACCATTTGTTATTAACAAGCTTGCGTGGTTAGGTTTGAAACTGGTGTATTATCTTGCTGTTTTGACTTAACTATAAGTAGTGTTGGGAGCTGGCGATGCTCAATTTTATTTTTTTAAGAGAAAGTGGACGTTTATTAATAATGTCACAGATGTTGCTGTGATGACTAGATGTTCGTGGTGTTGCTATCTTTCATGGCCCTGACTTTATCGTTGTAAAAAGTATACGTAGAAGATTGACAGTGGTGTTTGACTGAGTCATTTTCATGTGCAGGCCCTGGACATCGAGTTTAGTGGTGGATGTGCCTCATTGTTGTTGTGAATTCTATACGTCTTTATCTACCTATAAACTTCATACCATACCTGCTCACACGAAATCATTAATAGGGCGCAAACTCTCTCATTGTTTGACCAATGACACACAGCAAGCATATCGTAGACTAGATTTTTCTGTTCAAACAATGTTGGAACAGTGTCGTGTATTAAAAAGATATCTAAATTTTTTAACAGTACATAATTCAATATTTGACGAGCCTTCGACAGCTAGACGGTTAACTTTCTAAATCTGATTCGGCTATTTTTCTGCTGTCTTTAAACCCTCACGTGACTATACTAACTTACCATACCACCTGTCGTGTCACATGGTCAACTACTCATCCCGTTTTATAACGTGCACGTAATACGTAACAAAACGATTTTCTCACAATGCTTCAAGTGCTCATGCTATCCCTGATTCTTGCATAAATTAGCTTTTACAGACGCCATATATCCTAAGGATAACCCATAACGGGTTCAACAGGATATACAGGATATATATAAAATGCGAGAGTGTATGCTATGTTAGAGGTTTGTGATATGGAATTTTACAACTATGGTAAATAATAATGAATTGTCTATTTGTAACTTTTCAGTATTTTCACTATATTTTCAGGACGATGTTGCCTTATAACAAGTAAAATAAATAAAGTCCTTAGTGATTTCAACGAAAAAAAAATGTTATTTATTATTTTTTTTTAATTTATCAAATTGTTCGAAATTGATCTATTAATCTTCGATAAACGAAATTCGATCAATCGATTCAGATTGTTTATAATCAATCCCAACCCTGCTATATATATATATTTAGTTTTCATGAATTCCACTCTGATTTTCTCTGAGCTCGTCCTGAGCGCCCAATATCCTTATGCATTATTTGGTGCATGGAGCTGGCAACCTCATAATGTGCAAAAGAATATGGTAGTGATTATGATATGGGGTAAGATGGCGTAGCATCTATGTCGTATTTAGTTACTTAGTCGTTACTCGTCTGCCCTGGAGTGTAGAGGTTTACCAGGTGCAGCGCCATACTATACAATCTACTTTCTTCCTCCTGGTCTGGTTCTATTCTCGTACTCGGTCCTTCAGAGAATGTTTAATGTTGTCCTCCCAGCCTACTCTGCGTCGTCCTGGAGGTCTAGGTCGTCCTTGAGGTCTGGATCCCTGGCTCTTCTTCTTCTTCCGTCCTTAGCCACCGACCGTCAAAGCAGTCAGTGGCCATTACGCCTAGTGGCGTCTTAGGGCAACAGCAGATAGGTTTTCTTTGCCATTGTTTCCCAATCACGCCTAGTGGCGTCTTTAGGGCAACGGCAAATCAACCCATTTGCTGTTGTTTCCGTAATCGAAGTGACTGGCAAACGGGTGATCAGCCCGTTGTGATCCCTGGCTCTTGGTTTCCCATATTTATCGTGTTAGCCGATCTTCTTCCATTTTGCAGACAAAGCCAAACAATCGTAATTGGGACTGTTCCACTTAGGTATGCAGGGGATGGGTTTTGAGGCCTTGACATTTCGTCTGGTTGCGGACCATGTCGTATCTTGTAATCAAATTGTGAGACAAACAGGTGATTGGCCTGCTGTGCCTTTGCAGGATGGAGGGGCTGCCTTCTTACGGCATCTGTCTGGCTGGTTCACGGTTTTATCCGCCACTTCCTTAGACTCAAAAAGCACTAAGGTCAGTCAGAATCCCTCTTCATTTTTTTTTCAGCACGGGCTTGAGACCGGCCTATGCGGAATCGCCTAAATGCCACTTATAATTAATGTTTATACCTTGTGAGTACCAGTTTCTAAAATTCAAACCTCGAGAATGTCAAAAGAAATATCACAACATTGTGGTCTATTGCTTTATTGATCCTAATACTTTTTAACGCATTTTTACTCTAGTGCTACTTTTCGTTCCTCTGCTATTGTTTATCCTTCATCTGCTGATGTGCAGCATTCCTCAAATGGAGTCCACCCTTGCCTAGCTGATGTCATTTCTTCCTTATATGTTTATCATTCTCTTGTAGATGTATATCGTTCCTCAAATGATCTTTCTCGTGTGATATTTGTCCTTTCTCTAGTGCTGTTTTTCCCTCACAGGGATGTTAATTCTGTCCTTGAAATGTGGTGTAACTGATGTTTGTATACTTCCGCTGGTGACGTTTATCCTTCACATGCTGATGTTTATCCTTTTCAGACGATATTACAAAGTTCCCCCATAAGCGCATACATGCATACACTATATGTGAACCACAAAGAATGAGAAATCAGTGATCGACTATGCCATAGTTAGGAAGAGCTCATTAAAGTATATCTGGGATGCTACAGTCTGAAGAGGGCCAGAGATTGGAAGTGACCACTACTTGCTAACAATTAAAAGAACAACTCGAAGAGTTGCTCGGCCTAGGAATTGCCTACCATCACGCAAGAAGCTAAGTAAATGAACAGGAGAAATGAGCATTAAGACCTACAAGCTGAGAGAGCCAGAAGTTAAGACCAGATATCAGGGCTTATTGCTACAGCGATCAGAAATACAGAAGAACAACCTGATGACATGGGAACTCTCTGGCTTAAATTCCAGGACATTATAAAGACAGCTGCAGCAGGAACATGTGTTGAAGTCACCTTGTCAACATTAGACAATCTCTGAAGGGCCGAGGACTAGAATGGAACCAGGCCAGATGGACGACAGCCGATAGGATAGTATGGCGCTCTCTCTTCCAAATCTCTACACCTCACGGTAGAAGAGGAGCAACTAAGTATGTAAGCACGGTGATATTATCCTGCCTTGGGTGATCTGTATCCTTCCTAATGTGATTTGTATAATTTGTTTTGGTGCTGCTTTATTTCATGATGTGACATGTATCCTTCCGCCTTGCTGTGGGTTGTCTCTCCCGATTTACAGTGGTGGTTGTGACATATTATGAGAATAGCTTTCATATATCTTTCTCATTATCTACACTTTTCTTTTGCCTTTTCTTTCACCTAGGCACGTTTTTAACATAAAAACCCCTATACACTCTGAGATCTGTCCCTTTTTCTAATTTAGCACGCATTTTTATCGTTGTTTGCTATTTCCTTTGATGAATGTTCACGAGCAGACCTATTAGCTACGTTGAGCTGTAATTTAACGTCGGAGATTGATAATCGCTGTAAGAGATCAGACAACGATCAAGGGGGAATTACTTTTAGTACTAAAAGCAGATAAATTTGGAACCAAGGTGAGCAAATTTCTTTTACCTCCCTTGTAATCCGTTCGCTAGAAAAGTAATTAACACGGCGAATTGCCAGATCAAAGACGGGCTTCGCTCGATGACCACGTCTGCGGGCGGTACTTAGTGTGATTTTTCTCGATCGAAGAAATCTCGCACGGTCAGGTCAATTACGTTATCCCTGATCTAAGAAAGAGTGTGAGTTTTGGTTTTCGGCTCTAGCGTGGAGAATGGCTTTGATTTACGCGAAAGCCGAAAGCTGAACGAAGAATTCTCCGAAGGTGCTAAGATCTGGCAGAGAGTCTGGTTTTCCGTAATAGTGAACAATTCCCTTTGATTTCAGATATATATATACCCCAGCCTTCTAACTAAAATTTTTCCAGTACTCATCACACTGTAAAGACATCTAGCTCGATTTCTAGAATCCTTTGTATTAAGTGAAGATCTTAGTTTTTCGTTGGAGAATAGTCTTAGAAGTTTGTGTGAAGGTAATATATCTACTAGTAGTTGGAGTGATTTAAGGGGTAAAATCGTCAATTATATTTCTCTAAGATGTGTGCAGAGCGATTTACTAGATAGGTCCGACATTTATATTTCTCTAAGTTTTACTGTGTTACAGTGGATAGCAGAACAAATAATAATTTCTAGCTAAACTCTTCCAGATATAATATAAATTTAATTAACTGCTAGTAACCAGTCAGATAATATTTTAACCTAACTAGTAAAGGCACTGATTCATCATGAGTATTGACGAAATATGTATTTATTTCTAATTCAGGATGACTGATTTTTTTTAAATGACTAGAATTTATTACACTGGAGTTTTTAAACGATAAGACAAGCTCTAAGCTTGTAGTTTATAATTTAAAGTTAAATAACCGAAGTGGATAAATATCTTCTATGTTACGCGGGGTAAGGATAGGATTGTGAATACTATATTGGTTAAGTATTTTGTATGTTTTTCTCTTTACACAGTATTTGGGTCAAACCCTAAACCTTACCAGCGGCTTCCATATGAATCTGAGTATAACCTTACAAAAGAACATTCTGATATAAATATCGGGTTTTCAAGGTGACCTGTCTGGCCTCGTGTTTTACACCCAGAAAGAGACAGAGTACCAACCCAAAGAATATTAAGAATAAATTGTAACTGGACTTATAGAATATCCAGATTTCTTTTCCCAAGTTCATATACATTCAGCCTGTGGTGGCGACATAATCAAACATTGACATTACCTGAATAACGACCACTGTGTTGTGAAGAAGATTTATCCTGAACAGATTTATTTACCTGACACTCGATTTAACGATTCAAGATTCCAAGCTACTGTACACTGTGAACATTAGATCTCTTAATTTTTTTACTACATGGACAAAAATTGAAGTGACATAATCAGCATCCTACTAACAGTAGCGAATCAAGCGTTTCCCATCATTTCTTCTTCTTCCTCCTCGTTCGTCCTGAAAAGGACGTTGGTTGCGTTGTGTCTGTTTACACCGGAGCTGTGATATCTGCGCCTTTCGGCCGACACATCCGACTTCAGCCCGGCATTTTTTGGGACCGGGTTTGCCTTCCCTCTTCGATCCCTACTCTCTCAGCCAGACTGCAGTGATGCAGCCTGTTTCCAGGACCACCACGTGGAGATGGAGTAGGGTCTTGGTCAGCTCTGGTTCGCTGACCCTGATGCAAGCAGTCAAGCTATGGGTCGCTGACTGCATTCTATATTGCTGCATCTTTGGGTCCCTTCCCATCATTTGAATTAATTAGTCTTTGGAGAAACTGGGGCTTGATTCGCCAATAACCAAACCTTGGATGGGCTGTGTGTACCTTAACGATTGTTCCAGATGTTGTGAAAGCACCTATTAGGTAAGAGTGACTGGTTGTGATCACAGGTTTGTCAGAGCGAGAGAAAACAGGGATGAATAATTCTTTCATTGTATACCCTATGTGTCTAACTCTCTAATTAATTCATTAACCTATGTTTAATTTTATGTGATTTTATATTCAAAATACATTGTTGTTGTGAAGTTCTTTATGATAAATATTATTTACATAAACTTTATTTACGTGTGTTGGTCAGCTCGTTCCAAAAGATCCCTATTCCATTGATATAGTGTTTTTCCACGTCTGTGCGTCTAACTGTCGTCACTTATGTGTGTGTGAATGTAAGTGGTGATATATAGATTAATATATAGTGTGGTAGACTGTCTAACAAAGTTTTGTTGTAGAGATAGGCTGAATGAGAGAAGTTTCTCGATTTCAGGGACAGACGCTACCTATTTTCCACCATCTCACTCGTGAAAATCTATTTCTTTGCCTTATCTCCCACTGAGCTATCACCTGTTCTAGTCCTATTCAGAAGGGACCAATCTATGTCTTAATTCCCCTATCAAAAATCTACGACAGTGGTCCAAAAATGACCAAAATTCGAATAAATGGAAAGGTTTTTTTTCAAAGGTAGTAGCTTTCGCTCAAGATTATTCTTCGCAGAGATATAAATAGACGTTTTTTGCTTCTATTTCATGTAGTTTCACAGGGATTTATAGAATCAGTTCTTCCATCTTGATGCCATCTTAACCACAATTGGTTTCCTCTTCTGCCCCAGTGGTTATCGTTTCTGATGCTTGACCGTGCTCACGATCAAGGAATTCTGAGAAATATTCTTTCCATCTTTCCATTACTGCCTTTAGGAAAGTAAGTAATTTGCCTTGCTAAGCAGCTTATGTCGGCGTCTGTGGCCTAATGGATACGAACGCAGTTTCATCTGTATCGTTCCAATTTTAGTATATGTACTGCGTGAACAGTTTCATAATCCAGATATACCAGGCTCGAAACCCGCTGTAGGCGGTTTGGTAGCAGATCGCTTTGTGTGGATTTTTAACAATGGTATAAGCGCCGTACCGTTCAGAAAGCAATGGCAAACTACTGAATGAAAAAATTGCCTAGAAAAATCACAAACAGCCAATAAAAGCTGGGTTTGATTGCCACGTCCTGTAAAGGATAAGCAACTAACTTTAAGCAGCTTATAACTTATGCAAATCTGCTCACCAAAACAAATCAGCTAGGCGTCAGCTAATGCGCTGTGGCTATGTGGCTTCGACAATCGTGTGTCAGTCCGTTGGAAGTCTTTTCAATTATAAGTGAAATGAGAGTCCAGAACTGAATCTGAGCACGCTTATATGTCTAACCCTTTATTTCTCGTTCGTGCTTTCGTTCACATTTTCGCTAGTAACTTTTGGGTGATTTTAAAGCTGTTGTGCTAGTTTACCCACAAAATCCTGATTTCCTTGTGAATTATTTAAAGATAATGATTTTCCACAGCCATAATTACATGAATTAGTAGTTGCTGTTCAATTCCCACCACCCTCCCCCCCCCCCCCCCCCCCCCCCCCCCCCCCCCCCCCCCCCCCCCCCCCCCCCCCCCCCCCCCCCCCCCCCCCCCCCCCCCCCCCCCCCCCCACGCCCCGCCCCCCCCTCTTCTACCCGCCCCCCCCCCCCCCCAAAAAAAAAAAAAAAAAAAAAAATTAAAATTACTAGGATAGGATTTTTATTCGAAAAGTTATAGGAGAAATTTTGTTGTGCGATTCCTAGTTTATCATAAAGGCATTAGCTCGCGGGGAATTTCCAAAATGTATATGTTCGTATCGCTACAGTATTGATCCCTGTCTTTGATAAACACCGCCGGCCACAAAGGAAGGATAAACAGGTCAGGGAGGTGGCAAGACGGTAAAATACCTGGTGTCAACCCGATAATGATAATCACCGGTAGATGAAGGCGATGAGTACGATAATGACCGGTAAATAATGGGAGAGCTGAGTGTAGCATAACAATAGATAGAACAAACGAATCCGATGAATATCATCCTGTGACACGTCTGCTATTGTGTATTCTTTACTCTATGAGTAATAATAGCCCCTTCAGTCATAACTGACTATGGGAATGCGCCCCTGAGGTGACAGCCCTCAGCTGCTTATTTTCCTGGTGCTTCTTTCGACGTTTTCTCCTCACCTCTGCTTCTTGTGTGAGCCTCTCTTCGCCCAATCTGAGGTGGCGCCGTAAATAGCATCGCCACTTAGTGCGATCGGCAGCTTCATCCTCCCATGTTGCTGAATCCATGTCCAGTGCCCTCATATCTCTCTTGCACACATCTTTGAACCTCAGCTGTGGTCGCCCAACTGTTCTCTTGCCATCTGCTAATTGTCCGTAGAAGATATCTTTTGGGATGCGACCATCTTCCATGCGGCGAACATGGCCAAGCCAGCGAAGTCTGCGCTGTCTAAGAAGCGTATACATACTTTGAAGGCCAGCACGTGACAACACCTCGACATTTGTCACTTTATCTTTCCACGAGATGCCGAGGATGCGGCGTAGACACCGCAAATGGAAGGTATTGAGCCTTCTTTCTTGCTTAGCATAGGTCGTCCAGGTCTCGCTGCCATATAGGAGTGTGCTGGTGACGCAGGCATTATATACCGCAGCTTTGGTCTTCATTGTGAGTTTAGAGTTTCCCCAAACACGCGATGTGAGGCGGGCAAAGGTAGCTGCAGCTTTGTCAATGCGGCTGTCGATTTCTGTATCCAGTGAGAGTTTGCCATTGATGGTAGACCCTAGGTATGTGAAGTGATGCACCACTTCCAATTCATAGTTATCGATAGTGATAACTGGTGCAGCACCCACATCCTGACTCAGCACATTCGTTTTCATTAGACTTATTGTGAGGCCAAAGTCCTTGCATGCTTTAGTGAAGCGATTCATCAAGCTCTGAAGCTCCTGTTGGCTTTGAGTGACGACTGCAGAATCATCAGCGAACAACAAGTCTCTTATAGTGACCCTTCTGATTTTTGTTTTTGCCTTCAGCCTTGAAAGATTAAACAGACGGCCATCTGACCTAGTGTGAAGGCATATTCCTTCAGTTGCATCTCTGAATGCATGTTTCAAGAGTAAGGCAAAGAAGATTCCGAAGAGGGTCGGAGCCAGAACACAGCCTTGTTTAACGCCACTTCGTATATCAAAGGGCTGTGACGTGCTTCCAGCATATTGGACTGTTCCCTTCATGCCGTCATGGAATGACTTTATCATTTCCAGCATTTTAGAAGGGCAGCCTATTTTCAGGAGGATTTTAAAGAGTCCATCCCTACTAACCAGGTCGAATGCTTTTGTGAGGTCTATAAAGGCGATATATAATGGACTTTTCTGCTCTCTTGATTTTTCCTGAAGCTGGCGGAGAGAGAAGATCATGTCTGTTGTTGATCTGCCAGCTCGGAATCCACACTGTGACTCTGGATATATGCGCTCAGCTAACTTGTGTAGTCGCATTAAGATGACTTTGGCAAAAACCTTACCAACAATACTAAGAAGAGAGATGCCTCTGTAGTTATTGCAATCACTTCTGTCTCCTTTATTTTTATACAGTGTTACAATCTTGGCATCTCGCATGTCTTGAGGAATAGTTGTCTCTTCCCAGCACTGGCACAGCATCCTATGCAGGGGATGTAATAGCGTGCTCTTACAGCATTTGATTAAATCAGGAGGAATCCCATCACTGCCTGGTGCTTTGCCAGAGGCCAAGCTATCAATGGCCTTGCTGAGTTCCTCTAATGTTGGTTCGGCATCCAGCTCCTCCATAGTTGGCAGACTGTTGACACCATCAAGGGCTGCAGGCGTAACGGTATTGTCTCTAGCGTAAAGCTCAGAGTAGTGCTCGACCCACCTCTCCATCTGCTTACCCTTATCGGTTAGCTTCTCTCCGCTGATGGTTTTTAGCGGTGCCATCTTACTTTTATGGGGGCCAAGTGCTTTCTTTATACCGTTATACATTTGTCTAATGTTGCCTGTTTGCGCTGCGATCTGGATGCTCTCACTGAGCTGGAGCCAGTAGTCATTTGCACAGCGTCGAGCAGTTTGTTGAACTTTGCTTCTCGTAGCCCTCAGGATCTGTAGGGTTCTGGCACTCGGTGAACGTTTGTATTCATTCATAGCACTGCGCTTAGCTTCAATGACAGGTGCCATCACATCTGATGAAGCATCAAACCAGTCATTTGACTTTGCTGTTTTCTTACCAAAGGTGGCAAGTGCAGTACTTTGAATGGTGTTCCGTAGATGCTCCCAGTTCTCTGTAATAGTATCACCATGCTGAGGGCTACTGAGCACTTTCTCGAAGGTCGCAGTGAATTGAGCGATCATGAAAGGGTCTGACATCTTGCTGGTATCAATGCGTGGTTTCCCTTCATGTCTGACACGATAGAGTTTTCTTGGTTGTGCTCTGATTCTGCAGCAAACCAAGGAGTGATCTGTATCACAGTCTGCACTGTGGTACGAGCGCGTGGAGAGCACAGACCTGAGGAGTGGCCTTCTGACGAGAATCAGGTCAAGTTGGTGCCAGTGCTTGGATCGTGGGTGTCTCCATGACACCTTATGCTGGGGTTTTGTCTGAAAGTAGGTGTTGGTCACGCAGAGGTCATGGTGGACGCACAACTCTAAGAGCCGTTGTCCATTTTCATTCATCTTGCCAATACCAAACCTGCCCAGACATGAAGGCCATGAAACATTATCGGCACCCACTCTAGCATTAAAGTCACCAAGGAGAACAAGCTGTTCTTGCCTAGGTATGCTTTTGATAATTGCTGTTAGATTCTCGTAGAACTCATCTTTAGCTTCTGAGGCAGAGTACAGAGTAGGAGCATACACACTGACAAGGGTGATTTGACCTGTGCTAGTTTGCAGGCGGAGCGTTAACAGGCGTTCTGATCCATTCTCGCCTGGTTCAACTATTTTAGTTAGCGATTTTTTTGACCGCAAAACCTACTCCGTGTTCTCTAGCTTTATTAAGATCTTTCCCTTGCCAATAAAATGTGTAGTCCTTCTCGCTCACCGTTCCAGAGCCCGCCAGGCGCGTTTCCTGAAGTGCAGCTATATCCACCTGAAGTCGTTTAAGCTCATCATTAATTATGGCTGTCTTCCTTACATCGTTTACATCCTGTAGGTTTTCGGATAGTCCAGTCAACATAGTCCGGACGTTCCAGCATCCCAATCTGAGAGTTTGCTTATTTCTATTTTTTCGATAATTGCTTGGTGCAAAATTTTCTGTCCACAGTTCGGGTTTGACCCTAATCCCCATGCACCCAATGGGGAAAGCAGACAGTGGCGGGACAACACCTTATTGACTGGGGGCTGCCCAGCTTGAAGCGGGCGGTAGCTGTCCAATGAGATCCTAGAACCTCTCCCACTGTCGGAAGTAGCCCCTGGCGCCATGCCCTACGCCAATTGGGCAAAATGCTTATAACCGGTAACTGCTACTTCCCGTGTTTTGCCGACACCTATAGGGTGAAGCTGGAGTGTCCTCTCCAGGGTGCGAGCTTGGGCACAGTTATATGGAGATCAAGCTGTTGCCCATGCAGCATGTTCCCCCTCTCCACACAGCCGGTAGATCCAAAGGAACGGCAGTAGCCGATACAGTTTGGTACCAGCCATGTCGCAGGAGTTGCCAGAATAATGTCGAAGGCAGCGGTGGTTTGAATTCAGAGTTCCTTCTCTTAGATAAGCTACCAACCAAGGATCACGAGTCCTATCTGCCCGAAGCTGCTGGTTTTAAGGCGCCAGTCGCTCGCCTTTGCCCCTTCTATCGTCAGTGGAAACAGTTCCGCCGGGCTCAAATTGAGCCACACAAGAAGGCCGGGAGCTGGACTTGGTTGTCAGAGGCTGTTTGAGGCGCGTGCCATAGAAGTATTTTATCTGCAGTGAGAGCTTATCCTCACTACAACTCCCGGCAATAACAACCTTTGGAACCACTTGTTGACTCCGTTTTATGGTTGAGTACAGTTTATACTGGTGAAGAGGTAGCTTAAAACGCGAATGGTTAAAATGAACGAATGTCAACAATATTCTTCAAACGAACTTCAACAAGTAGTGTTGAACTGGGTGAACTGGGCAAGTACTGGCAGTACATAAGTCGGTGATGACTGTACATAGATTTTATTCAACATGACACATACGGAGTGGACAAGACTAACATCGTCACAGGCGCAAAGATCATACATCAGCATAATGGTAATTACTTTTAAAGTTCCTGAAGATTCTCTACCAATAAAGTCCTCTGATTCAAGTGACTAAGGATCACAAAACTGTTACCGTATAATATTCTTCTCATTCAAGTCCATTGACCTTCCTTCAAGGACGTCTATCATGGTAACGTATTCATACTCCAGGATAAAATCTTCCATATCATACTTCACAATCCCATACGTTCTCCAAAACATAACGTTAGATAGCATATAGTTTCAAACAAAGTCATACACGATAATACGAACAGGTTAGAGATTCCAGTTGACTAACCTCTCCCATTCTATGCCACGCTTCTGGCATTGTTGAATGTACGGCATATAAAATATGAAGCATACGAATAAATAAACTGGTTTACACGTAGGTATTATTCCTCTACGGTAATCTAATATGACCACCGACTCCGTCTGTCCATTCTAGGAAATTACATGCTAAGATGACTTCCCGCTAGACTACAACTGGGAGCGGCCTGATACTTTAGTTTACGGCAATAAATATACAAATATAACCGGGGCGACACTTACATGATCCTTCCATCATTGGCTTCGTCAAGAATACCAATTGAATCAATATAACATACTGGCTTATACAAAACTGCCAGAAAATTCCAATAATCTATATCTCGGACATAACAAAGTCCGCACTGCCCCGTTCAAAACATGACGTCACAATCCCCAAACTAGGTTACCCGTGCGTCCAAAGCAACTCACACTGCATTGTGCACGTCAGTGCGTGAATCAATCGAACGCACAAATAATAAAATATATAAAGACTGGTGCGTACATTTGGCAGGACCGAAGACTACCCCCTTAGGTAATAAATGTACGTAACACCACTCTATGAGTAAAGACCCTTATACTAGTAAGATAGTGCACGTGCGAAGACCAGGGGGAAAACTAATTTAAGAATGGGCCGAATCATGTTGGCAGAGAATATACTCCCTCACATCTAGAGAGCGAGTATACCCCGGCATATCATAATTATCCTTTTCCGCTCTTTACATATCACGGAGCCACTACTGCAAATAACCCCCTTAACTCTTTGACTCCGGAACAACGCTGAGAGCGTTGGTCAGATTTGTGTCAAAACAACTCTCTGAGCGTTGTTTTTAGTCAATAACGAATTAAAATTACGCCTCGGGTGGAAAATAACTGCAGAGTCAAAGAGTTAAGGAAGCCTACGCCAAAGCACAAACTCCTGCTGAATGGTTTCTGTGGGAATGTTTTTTACCTCATGAGGTCGCCTACCCCACACACAACCTCATAATATTTGCCTTTTATATTTATTTTAGGCATGGTGTTTATCATTTGATTGAAATCTCCCTAAGATACTCTAAACTTTTTCTGTCTTTCTTACCTTTTGTAAACTGTATTTTTAGTGTTGTCATAAAAGAAAAGGTAAAGGTAGTCCCATAGCGGATACTGTCGTAGGGGAGTGAAGTGTTAGAGATTTCACCATACTAGGTCCAGCATCGAGAGGTGGGGTGGCCAGTTCCCTTCCTAACAGGCCTTTTCCTTCCCTAACTCAAAGAGCCAGAGTCAGGTACCCATTTACAGCTGGATAGACTGGAGCGTGTCGGTACCATGATTCGAACCCGACACCTTTGCCACAAGAGACCAGAGCTCTAACCACTCTGCCAAGTGAACGGTCAGTGTTGTCATACCTCATCTGAAAGTTATTGTTCTCGCCTTTATTTTCAGTAATAAACAGAAGGGTATTCAATAAATCTAATAACAATAGTTGGCATTAGATAAATCGTTGCATCTCATAAACAGTTATTCGACGTCACGATGGTCTGATCCATGTTAGAGAAGGTCATCATCATCATTATTTTCTTGTGCGCTCCTTACGGAGCATGGGGGTCACTACTGCAGCTGATCCCCTTGCAGGAAGCCTACATCCAGCAGTCACATGACTCTTGCAGCTGTGGTTCCTGAGGCAGTTTGTTTTACATGATATGGTTGCCAGCGGCCCATGCACAACGTTATACTAGTCGACTTTTACGACATGCCTGAAGTTGTAGTGTTCCTATTTTTTCTTTGTCTCGCCAGAGGCCCCCTTGAAGCTACACGGGGGCACTAGAGAAAGTAGCACCTCAATATTATGAATTTCTTATATAAGCCCTTCTCCTATCTCCCCCCCCCCCCCCCCCCCCCCCCCTCCCCCCCCCCCCCCCCCCCCCCCCACGCTCTTTTCCCCCTCGACCCAGTTTCCCAGTTGTATAAGACTAGTAGCCTTGTCCTTCCCGGGGGAAATAACCAAGTAAATTACTTTCGTATTACGTAACTATAGAACTAGCTCCACACATACTGACGGCTGTGACTACGGGCGCCATGTGTTAATTATGCCGTCTACATTTTGAAGATCATCTTAGAAGCTGTCAGCTATAAATTTTTTTGTAATCAGACTTCGGTCAGTTATTTAAGAAAGCATTAATAGCCTCCTGACAACATCTTCATGTTCTGTGAATGATAGGAGAGAAGACGCTGACGCCGAATGAGGAGTCACAGATTAAACAGAAGATGCCGATGGAGAGATTTCGTTTGACAACCGCAAACCGCTCACAGCAAAGAAAAATAATAGCATAGATTGTTGGTTTCTGGAACATGAAGACAGCCCACATAATATCGTCAAACGTGGGAACTTGAATAGAGAATAGAAAGACGATTTATGAAAACAAAAAATAAAAAAAAATAAAGAGCGGGGGAAGAAAGATAAAAGGGAAAGTTATGAATGACCCAGGTCACTAAATTAAAGCTCTGGACAGTTCGTGAAAGGAACGTGACGAAGATATCCAGACAAGCAAAAGGTTGGAAAACAACGATCAAAGTGTGTGTCATCACACGTGTCGGGATAAGGATGCTTATAAAGATGTGATGAGAAAGAAAGTGGAGAGATTAACAAGGAATGGGACAACAAATTAACGGTCAACGATATCAAAGTCCAGCTTTGCTGTGAGTTTAATAGATGAGATATATTAATGAAAATTTATAGGCGCGTCAAATGTGTGGTGGATGGTTGGACGGCCTCTAGATATAGAGGTTAGCTGTGAACATTGAATAATCAGCCGTGAAACAAAGCAGGTGGTTGTCACTGAGGGCTAGATAGGATCGTTGTGGGGGGAGGGGAAAGGGAGGGGGGCAGCTATCTGTTTAAAATCATTTCCAAAGCTTTATGTTGTGACTACCAGCGAGCTTGAGGCGCTTTAACCTCCCCACCCCACTTCCTTGTGGGTTTGACTTTTCCTGTCTGAGACTATCGGAGACAACTGTACACAAACCTATGGAAAGCAAGGAGAACCTACCGTCGTATTGTCCCTTGTACAATCATGAATCCATACAACTTTCTTGTAAAATACAACGACGTTAGGGGAGGTTCCAGGGGACAAATAGTGACAGAAAGTGAAAATAAAGGCCTTAGCCTTAAAAGCAAATAGACGAAGTAATGGTGGTCTCTAATAAAATGACTTCTTCAGAATGCACTACTAAAGTCAATGGAAAAGTTTTAAAACGGGTTATTAGATTCAAATACCTAGGCACGTTAATAACATCGGATGGAAGATGAAAATCAGAAGTAAGGAGCAGCGTATCCCAGGCAAAAACAACATTCTATCAAATGAAAAGTATTTTGTACAACAACTCCTTATCAATGGAAATAAGAAGGACAGTTCTTCAATGTTATATAGAGCGTACTGACCACAATAAGTTGAGGTACCATCTATATCACAAGTACAGAATTGGTCCAACAGATCTCTGCTCCTGTGGCACCAGCCCCATGATACATACGGGAGTGAGTTCATGGACAAGTAGGAAAAGAAATAGAGGCTACAGAGATGTGGTTTTACAGACAAATGTTACGAATATCATGCATAGCTAGATGAGAGTAATGAAGATGTCCTGAACGAGGCCAATGCGCAAAGGAAGCTTATTCTTCATATTAGGAAGGTGCAGTCCACTTTCATTGGGCATGTTATGAGAAGAAGAAAGCTGGAATGCATCGCAACAACAAGAATGATTGAAGGAAAAAAAGATATTAAGGAAGACGAAGAGAGCAGATAACATGACAGTTTGACATTGTGGCATGAAAAGAAATCAACAACTGAATTGATAAATAGTACTCGAGACAGGATCGTCTACGCTATCAGGCATGGTACTTGAAGAAGAAGGTTAATTACAATCTGCTGGAGAGGTTCTAGAAGATATCGGTTCTTTGGCATCATGTGATTATTAAAAAACAGTATGACCTCTGGATTTTTTTTTTACAGTATTCTAGAATCCGGTTGAAAGTCTGACCAAATTAGTTATCGGTGTCCTGGTACACGCCTGGTCAATTAATTTTCTCTCCGGTATCTCGATCTCTCGTTATCTGCCCTGAATTTTTTCAAGACTCCTACTTCTGTCTCCTATTTCTTCGTTCTTAAGCTCGTATCTTCAATCCTCTTTCATTACTATTATACCTCATTTATTCCCTACTTGCATGCTCAGACGTATCTTTCCTTCATACTATCTTCATCATATGTTAGTTTTATATATCCTCCTTTCAATCGTCGTTAACGGTCCGTCTTATTTTATCCACATATTAATTTCATCGTTTGCCACGTTTTACTTTTTCTCTATTCAATCTTCGTAATATGCTACGTGTTATCATTTCTCTATACAATCTTCGTCATATGTGTCACAGAATTGCACCGTTCAATTTTTCTTCCATTTTCCTCTCTCTTTACCTTTCCATTATTTCTCATTTTCACTGCACAGAACTCCGAACTAGAGTCATTGTCTCCATTTGTCACACTTAACTTCGTATGTCCAGACAAGCGTATCGACCATCCCTGAGAGATTAATTGAATCACAAACGTGTTAATTCCACTGTGACGTATAACGGAAATGAAGCCTCCTGTATCCGACAGCCTTTCGTGACCTCAGCGTAGTTTTAAGATTCGCTAACAAAGTCACGCATTTCTGTGCCTGTCTGACTCACCTTGTAATCCACGCCTCTTTTTTACTTGACCATATCAAACGAGCTTGTTTACCAACTTTCGCAACCTGTCATTCATAGCAGGGGGCAAACCACGTTTGTTTATGCAAGTTTCTCACACGAACGAATCTGTCAATATAACGATGACGAGCAGATCGCACATGGAAAACACGTGGAAAGGTAACGGCCTTTGAAGATTCTCTATAAGGGGAGCAAATCCTTTGATCTCGAGAAACAGGGAAACTCTAGGACGGGAGCCCGCTACACGGGTTAAGCTTTTGTTGTCGATTCGCAAGGCCCGCAGAAGTGACCGTTAAACCCTTGATCTGGAAAACGTAGTTTCATATTTCTCTGCTGTGAAATAGAGTGTGATAATTCACATCTTCTTGAGATCATAACAACATGATCGTATATAAACTGCGTCTTTCTAAAATCATTATCAGAGTCGCTCAGAATTTTTTCGGAGAGTCTAAATACGTTATCTAGAACCATTGGGAATAGATGTGTTAATAGAGCGTGGTGTTCTTTCTGGATTTCTGGTAATATATAAATTTGTGTTTAAGCGTATTAAAGTGTTAAACGTTTTAGCATCATAAATTCACTGTGATTATCTAGGTGTTAAGACTAGCGAATCAACGCGTAGCTATTTTTATTCCAGATGTTTCAGTTGTAATGTAAATTTAATCACCCGCTATCACACAGAAAGAGACGGTTTAGTTGACTAATAAATACACTAGGCGACTGATGACGGAATACAATTCACTTTTATTTCATTGTGCGTAATTTAGCTGAGAGAGCCAGAAATTAAGACCAGATATCAGGGGCTTATTGCTGCAGCGGTGTGCAACACAAAAGAACAACCTGATGACTTGGAAACCCTCTGGATTAAATTCAAGGATATCATAAAGACAGCTGCTGCAGAAGCATGCGGTGAAGTCCGACTTGGGAACAAGAGAAAGAGGACACTTTGGTGGACAGAGGAAGTCAAAGAGAAAATAAAAGAGAAGAAAATGGCATGGAAACAATACTTAGGAGATAAAAACACAACAGGACAAATGGAAAAATATAGAGAATATGTGACACTCAGAACAGAAGCGAAGAACAAAGTGCTAGCAGCAAAACAGAAGTCCTGGGAAGAATTTGGAGAAAAGCTAGAAAAAGATGCACAAGAAAACCAGAAATTGTTCTATAAGACCCTAAAGAACATGAGGAAGGAAAAACAATGCCCTCTCAAATTTATAAAAGACAAGCAAGGCAAATTGCTTACTGCCCCGAAGGAAGTAATGGAAAGATGGAAAGAATATTTCTCAGAACTCCTGGATGGTGAGCATGGTGAAGCATCAGAAATGATAAACACTAGCACAGAAGAGAAAACCAATGATGGTGAAGATGACATAAAGATGGAAAAACTGAAGGCAGCACTGGAGAAAATCAAGATGGGCAAAGCAGCAGGGCATGATGGTATAACACCAGAAATGGTTAAGTTCATGGGAGCATCAGGCGACCTATTACTCTTAAGGGTTTTACAGGCAGCGTTGTACAACAAGACCATACCAAAGGATTGGGAGATTACCATCATAACACCAATTTTCAAAAAAGGTGACAATCGACAGTGTGAAAACCATAGAGGCATATCCCTTCTCAGTGTCCCTGGTAAAATCTACTCTAGAATCATAGAGCAGAGACTCCGACGCCTAGCTGAGCCACAATTGGATGAGGTCCAGTGCGGATTCCGAGAAAACCGAAGTACTCAAGACCTAATATTCCAGCACCTCTGACAGAGAGAGAGATTGAATATTTTCTTGTTACGGTAGCTTGTACCAAACTACTAATTTGGCTTTAACAATTGTTTACTTTACGGAGTAGCACGTATTATGAACTTTGTTTCTTTACTGTCTATATACTGTAACCTATTGCTAACCTTTCAACCTTTGGGGTTATTAACTTGGTTGGGTTCTTATCTTCTCAACTAGGGGAGGGCATAGGTATTCTGTTATATTTTCTATGCATGTAATTCTGATCTTTCTCTTTTAGATATTCGATGTTGTAAAGTTTAGTGATAATAAACAACAAAAGAACTAACTTTGTGTGTGTTGGTCAGACCCATACCCATTTAACCATAGTTTTTTCACGTTTGTGTGTCTTGTTGTCACATAGCTGTGTGTGTGTGTATGTGTTTAGTAAACTTATATTTCTCAATATAAGGGGGTGCTAGATTGTCTTATACTAAAATACAGTCGTATAGATAGGCTGCACTAGAGAAACTATTCACTCCAGAGACAGATCTTCTCCTTAATTATTCACTCGTGAAAATCTATTTCTTACACTTTACTTCTCACGTATTATCACCATCTCCTATACTCAGGCGAGTTATTTAAAACTTTAAAACCTATCTAAGCACGACAGAATGGTTGCTCGTCCACGGGATTTGATCTAAGTCTGGAACAGCGCGACAGAATGGTGGGCTGGTTCCAGGATTTGATCTAAGTCTGAGTCTAGATAATTGACTAACGTCTGATATTGTATCTTAGTCAAACTTTAGATAGAGTGTGGTGTCTTGTGTTGTGAGTTAAGAAAAGATAAAAATAATTATCCCCTAGACAACGTTCTTATTTTCTGGGTTCTCACCACACACATTAGAAATTGTTTCTTTCCACAGCATTTTAGAATTTACATACAGTTTGTTTTTGATGGTGATCTTTGTTGGAGATATTATATGTAATAATTTTGTACACAAAAAAACCGCTGGTACGCGTAATTGTTTATCAGGCACAAAATTTTTTTGGGAGCAGTGGAGTGTGAGCATAGCAAAGGAAGTGCATTCTGGCAGTCGCCAAGTTAATAGCCTTCCCTAACTCCAAAACTGACTTCAGGTGTGGACGAGAGTGGTGGATTTAAATAAGGTGAATTTTTTTTTCTCCTTAATTTAAAAAAAAATAAAAAAATTCCCACGCTAGTAATAGTAGTTTTATTTTTTCTTCAGTTTTTAGCCTGATCTACAATCTTTATGGTTTAAGTCGTCTGCGTTAGGAGCCTTTTTGCCAGTTAACAGCAGCGATAGATTAGATAACTGATAACAGGGTGGAGGTAACACAGTAAAAATGAGAAAAAAAATTTTTTTTTGGGTATTTCTCTTAATTTGTTAGGGAGCACTGTATCCTTTTCTTCTTTCTTTCTCGGGTGAGTCGCAGTCAGTTATTTGTCATGGCTGAGCGAGTAAATCTCAGAACAATGCTAAGAGGGGAAGCAAAGGAAATAGGACTACAAGGTGAAGAGTTGCTAGTCTTTGTAAACGAAGAACTAGCCAAATGTGAGGCGGAGAAGAAAGAGACGGAAGACCGTCAATTGGAAAGTAAGAAAATTGAGGCGGAAATGGAAACTTGCAGACATGGAATGAGAGAAGGAGAGACAACATGACTAAAGAGAGAGAGAGAGAGAGAACATGAGGAAAGAGAATGATCAACGACGTCAGCACGAGTTGGCGCTTAAGACTTTAGAGGTCCAAACTCGCGGTGCAGCGTCTAGCTCCAGCAACGGAGAGCCTTCTTCACCTCTGTCACTCTCAACCGATCAGTCCACTACTCAATCTCCCCAATTAGCGGATATGTCTTTTGCCCTAGAATCCTTCCCAAGCCCGAATGAGAAAATTAACACTTACTAGAAAAATTTGAGAGAATGGCAACTTTGTATGGTTTAGAAAGCTTGCGATGGTGTTTGAAGCTTTCCCAGGCTTTAAAAGGCAATGCATATGATGCGTATGTGAAACTAGGAAGCAGCCATCAAGACAATTACAACATGTTGAAGAAAGCTTTACTTTAGCGTTTCGAAATAAACGCTCGCAAATTTATGCAACTGTTCCGGAACAGCAGGAAGGAAGGAACCGAGACGTTTGACCAGTTCTCTTCCCGTCTGAAGGGATATTTGACTAAGTGCTTGGAGCTTTCGGAGGTCCCTTACACTTTTGAAGGGTTACAAGAGCTGATTCTAACCGAACAGATCAAAAGCACCTTGTTAAACAAAACCCGAAGAATTTCTTGCTGAACAGGGAGCTGTAAAGCTGGAAGACATTTTAAGTAAGTCTGAGCGATATACCAAAGCGTTAGCCGAGCTTCCATGCTCAAAACGCAAGCCCAATGGTCTGGCGCTCTCTCTTCCAAACCTCTACACCTCACGGTAGAAGGGGAACGACTAAGTAAGTAAGTAACGCAAGCCTACAGATGAGCCATCTCGGAAAAATAACCTAGAACAGTCATCCCAGTCATTTTCTCACCAACACCCAAGTGAAACTGTATCCCATACTCCCCCTGAAGGAAAATCGAAATTCTATAAAACTCGATACCCCACCAACCCCCACGATCAGCCCAAACGTCACTCATGGCAGCCAAGCCAGAAAGGACACGACAAATGGAAGACCACTGCACAAGGGACATCTGATCAGGGCAAGCACACCCAAACAAATCGGATCGGTTCCTTACAAACAGTCTCGCAAAGGAAGAGGAATGTCAGTGATTCTCAACGTGAGGGTGAGAGGCCTTCAAACGCGAGGAGCTGTTATATTGAACGGGACTTCAACTTATTGTCTGTTTGATACAGGTTTGAGTTTTGATTGTATTGTCGCGAGGCATTTGGTCAAACCTGGTCAAGAGACAGAAGAAACCGTCAAATTATGTAGAGTTTTGAAAGGAGATGCACCCATAACGCTTCCCATCGCACTGGTGGAAATACACTCGGATTTCGTCCGAGGTGTTATTAAAGCGGCTATAATGGATGATCCGATCTACCCAGTCATACTTGGATGTAGATATGTGTTTCTAGGGAGACCGAAAGAGCTGATTGTGGCAGCAGTAACCACAAGAGGGCAAACCAAAAAGGAACAGGAGCCTGCACCTAATATGTTACCTATGGTACTAAAAGAGGCGCAACAAAAGGACCCTACCTTGGAGCCCTGCTTTAGAAAACTGCCCATGGCCAAGGACCCCAGTTACAACGGAGACATGTTTTCTAAGGATGGAGTGCTGTATCGAAGAACGGGCAACCCTGAACAGGGAAATAACCAGCTCCTCTTACCGACGCAGTACAGACACCAAATCTTAGAAATGGGACAATCTCTTCCCTTTAGCGGACATATGGGACAAAACGCTACTATATAGCGAATAACTATTCACTATTGGTGGCCAGGAATGAACACTGATATCATCAGGTATGTGAAATCATGCGCCAAGTGCAAACGTGTGGCACCCAAGCATTGGACACCCCCAGTTCCTGTAGGAGAAATGTCAATAGTAGGGACACCATTTGAACGGGTTGTAGTCGACATTTTAGGACCCATCGAAAGAACTAAAAGAAGGTACAGGTTTATCCTGATCTTAGTCGATACATGCACTTTGTGGGCGGAAGCTATACCGCTAACATACGCGGATTCCAAGCATGTCGCAGAAGCCCTAGTGCAGATTTTTACTCGGTTGGGACTCCCTCAACAAGTTTTGACGTATTAGGGATCCCAATACCGTAGCCTGTTAATGGAGGAGATCTTGAGGGACCAGCACATCTACACCAACCCCTATAATCCGGCCGGAAGTGGGTTCGTAGGTCGTGTCAGCGGAAGCCTCACCATGATGTTACGTAAGCTGGGACAAGAGAAACCTGAAGATTGGGTCCTTTTCATTCCCGCAGCCTTATTCGCCTACAGGGAAGTCCCACAGGCCTCTACAGGTTTACCACCAGCTACACTTCTAATCGGCAGACCTATTAAGGGCCCGCTAGAAGCCTTACTATGGTCACTGACAGACCAGAAGGCTGATGAGACAGTCGTCTCAGCATTCAAGTATTTATCGGAGTTAAAGGAAAGGTTACAACTAGGATGGAATCTAGCAACAACCAACCTTAAGCGAGCACGCATGATGCACGCTAAACGATACAACAGAGCAGCGGAAGAGAGAGAATTGCAACCAGGAGAGAACGTTTTGTTGCTACTTCCTACCGGAAGAAACAAACTACGTATCGGATGGCAAGAGCCGTTTACCGTCCTTAAAAAGATCTCGAGAACGAACTACAAGATCTCTATTAAAGTTAGTTGCTTATACTTTACAGGACGTGGCAATCAACCCCAGCTTTTATTGGCTGTTTGTGGTTTTTCTAGGCAATTTTTTTCATTCAGTAGTTTGCCATTGCTTTCTGAACGGTATGGCTGTTAAGGGATGGAGAAATTGCCCGAATTCGTTTGTTGTCTAGGGTCCATTCATTTTACTAAAGAGGTGGAAGTTCTTTTATTTTGATTTGGTTTGTATTGTCAAATGTTCTGGAAGTCAATCTTCTTGGATACCCCTTTCTGTCAATTTTCAATTACGGTACTGAATAAGGCTATCAACTGTTTAAATGAACTTTGAATGATTGAATAAACCTCTCGACTTAGACGATTTGGCAACAGTTTAATACTCAGTAAGTACGAATTCACAAAAAGTCACAATCATGAACGTGGGATGAATAACTCCCTCTCTAATTTTCAGTCTAACATTATCTTGGTTCGATAATATCATTCCTTGATTCCATCTAACATCGGGGTATTGAGCATCCCGGCATAACTAAATTTTATTATATCTTTTTCCAACAACATCGGGGGATTTGAACGTCCCGGTATCTTTAATATTCATACATCATACTTTCCACTCCACAAACTTCGGGGAATGAGACCTCCCGGTATAACACTGTTAAATTATATTTCCAACAACATCGGGGAATTTGAGCGTCCCGGTATCTTTAATTATAATCCTGGCATATTCTCATGCCTTTCACTCCATAACTTTTGGGGAATGAGACCTCCCGGTATAACACTGTTCATATAATTCTAGTTTAACATACTTCTCTATCTTGGGAATTATCGTCCCGTATTGCCTTCACTTACAATCCTGGCATATTCTCATGCCTTTCATTTAAAGCATATAGCTTACCCTTTGTCGTGGTTGAGTTAGAGTGTAGAGTATTTGTCGAGTTGGACAACAGTAGTGAAATCGACAAGGGATAGTGGACTGACAGAGTTATAGATTACACTTTAGATAAGGTGTAAATAGGAGATGGACTTGAGACAACCTGGAAGAAGATTTATTCAAATGATCTCTCTCTCCAGGCCTCAACTCACTTTTCACTGTCTAAGCATCTCCTGCTCTCTCTCTTTTCTCTTATCATACATAGAGATTCTAGTAAAGAGCTAAAAATACAAATATGGATGGAAAGGTCGTGAACAGCGCATTAATAAATGTGTAAAATTTATTAAAGAAGAAAAGCATGAAAATAATGCATATCATCATACACAGCATAAATTACATCAATAATCAAATAATCATAAAATATGAAAAATACACCAACAAACACACACACAGATCACCATTCATAAAACCTGTAGAACACAGAGAGATGAAATAACTGAGTGTCAGCCCGTCCGTTTTCGGGACCATATGAAATAGTCCGGACAGTGTGTTACTTGTAGATCCTTCGTGAGGGACTATGCCTACAAAACTGTCCTTGTTGGTACTATCATTGGTGATTCCTCCCTACTGGCGCGAGGTGGGCTGGAAGACTCTATTTACCTTATGTTTATCAAAATGAATAAACTGCGTGGCAGTCCGTCCGTTTTCGGGACCATATGAAATAGTCCGGACAGTGTGTTACTTGTAGATCCTTCGTGAGGGACTATGCCTACAAAACTGTCCTTGTTGGTACTATCATTGGTGATTCCTCCCTACTGGCGCGAGGGGGGCTGGGGACGCTGTTTATCTCCTGCAGACCAACTGAATGAACTTAGCGACAGCCTGTCCGTTTTCGGGGACCAAGGGAAAAGCTCCAGTAAGTGGTTTTTTCGTATATATCCTCCATCGGTGATGGAATTAACCTGAATAAAATCACTGTATAGGCGCTATCGTTGGTGACTCCCCCTACTGGCGCGAGTGGGGCTGGAACTCTGTCCATAGATGGCTGCTCATACGTGCGAAGTTCTACATAATCCAGAAATAACCATAGGACGAAGTTACTTGAGGACAATTGATCCCAAGGCGCTCTTATCCGCGCTAGAATTGGCTTTAAAATCCGGTTTTGGCTGGTTGACTGTGGCTTGGCTGAGTGCCCCGTTTAGGCACAAAAAAGGCGGGTGATATGGAATTCTGCTATAGGCATGCTGGGCGGTTTTGAGATTTTGGAAGCCGCAATGCTCTGGCTGGTAATCCAAGAGGCGAGTAGAGAACTACTACTGCATTTGGTGATTCCAGATTTAGCGTTGGCTCCGTTGCACTGCGTGAGCTTAACTTGGCGTTGACAAAAGGGGTTTTTGATTCAGGAACGGGGTGTGACACTCGTGGGGCTAGATATCCTCAGAATCCCTCTAGACGAAGAGACGGTGACATTCTTCGTCTGACTGGAAACTAGACTAGCAATTCGGTATCCCCTGAAACTGAGACCGAAAAGAGACACCCTTTTACATCAAGCAAATAATAAATCACACTAACTTTATACAGAAAGTTTCGCTCCACTATGGGATTAAATTTATTGTAGTTATTGCTATGATAGTTTAGGGCTGTCTTTAACCATGTCTCCTGTTCCTTAAAAATATCAATTATCAACACGCGCCCGCATAGACTTAATATCTTTTGCACCCCCAGGTACCTGTCAGTAAATGTTCTGACATCAAAAATCTACTCCTCTTCTCCCAATCTCAACATACAGGAAACCTAACCTGTAGTTACAGTTAAAAGAATATGCTTATACATCTTACAACATTAAATGAATTTACATAAACAGATTACAGCATTTGACATTACACAAATAAATCGTATATCCCCTTTGGAAAATATATTAGCATTCCACAAAATGAGTACAAAGAAAATGCAATGTTCTTGCTATAATAATACAGTTGTGGCTAAATCATAAGACATAATTATATCTATGCCTGGTGACTGCTTTCAGTGAAAGTTATAGACTAGTGCCTAGCCACACAAGTAAGCATAAAATGATCCTCCCTTGCCACTAGAAATATCTATCAAAAAGGAATAAGTGACTATCTCCTATAATCCAGAGTTATTACCTGCATCTCACTATTCAGTTTTAAAGTGAACAATCCACACCTGACATTATCTTACAGAAATGACAGTTAATTTTGCTGACTCTTAACCCAATGGTAAGCATTCGTGGACTGATTCTACGCCTAATATCTGTTATTGTAAGTTTAACATTTAACCCATGATAAACCGTAACAGTTTAAGCACCACTTAATAGGCCGTAGACAGCGCTACCTTATCACTGAATAAATTACTAGGAGAAGTCCTCAGAAATAAATTCACTTCCCTAACAGATATATATAAAGCTAACATGAATCTAATATTATAATTATAAGATATGTCAACTCACCCCGAAAATGACTAGAACATAGGCAAACACATTCTAGTACTGTGTTAAAGTTTGCCTTATCTCATGATGGTCATCTACGGGCCAGGAAAATTTACGAATGTCTTTGTCTATTAAAACCAGTCTACTCTTATAGATCACAAGGGACGCTCCCCCCGGACCTGGCCTGCATATTTCTACAGAAGTTCGGCGAAAGACGTAATCTAGAGTAAGACAAAAGAAATCGTGCGAAAGTTCCCCAGGTAGAGAAATGCCTAACATTATGCTCTATCTTGTCTAAGGGGCAAAACTCAAAGACTGACCGCGGGTTTGTCTCCCCCTGTTTCCAGGATGCATAATATTATGATCCGAAGCAGCGTTCTGGAAGCCAAACACAGGGACCCTTTCGCTCGTGATCAAAGGCTTTAAAGCGACCAGAGAAATTCCCCTGTTCGGCCAGGTGCGGCTAGATAACATTACGTTACCTCTACGCTTGCCGTTGAGGAATTTAGTACTAAGGCCAAACGTAAACAAACCTCGGGGAGGGTTTGCGAAGGTGAAAAAATGAAAGAAAGAAGAATACAAAATGACGAGGAAAACCAGGACATTTAAAAAGTAATCAAATTATGGACAAGATGGTAAAATAGATTATCGGTCACGTGACAAGGGCCCCCCCCCCCCCCCCTTTTAAAGTTCGAGGAATACGGACAAAAATGACAGTAATTTATCTTTTCCATCGATGTCCGTTACATGTCGTAAGAACCTTCTATAATCATAACCAAAATCGTATCCAATTTCTGTCAGTACTGTATGACTAGCTCCGAGTTCATTTCTTTTCTTCCCTCTGTCTAATAGACGTTCAGCGAATGGGATTTTGCGAGGCCAGTCGGCACTGACGCCTTGCGTTTCCGTGTGAACTTGACCTTGCTTCCGCACTTCGCTGTGCCTGTTTATGGTCCGGAAAATTATCCGCACCTGTTGTGGTTTTCGGCCCCTCCTGAACTCACTGGCCACTGCGTAGATAATCCGCCTGTTATGCGCGGTGTAATCATTGTTGGGCTCAGGCTGCTTATGTATATATTTACCTGTCACGGGCGTGGCCTTGAATAACCCTCTATAGCTGCAGTCTATCCGGATTTTTCGCGCGCGTGTAACCCTAGTTGGTAAATAAAGCCGTTCGTTGGCCGAAGAAATGCTAGCATTTTTCTTCTGCCTCTCCACACCTACTCCCCTGTTTCGGTGGGAGCATTGATCAATCTTCAGACCTGTGCCGTCTAAAGGTGGATCTGGAGCTTTCCTTGCCTTGCCAGTCACAACTCTGGCTTGGTCAACGGAAATGATCAAGTTGCTCGGTAATGGCCTGGCGGAGGCGACTACTTTGCTGTCCATCAGTGGGGTTGCGACCACTGGAATAATGCGATTTGAATGAGAGAACTCAGCTGCCTGAAGCAGAGAGTAATCGATCGCATTCTGGGGTTCTACTAAATCATAACAGATCTCCGTAGCTTCTATCCGTGTAGAAAGATAGGCAATATCTGCGAGTTGCAGAGTTTGTTGAGTCGCTTTACCATTACTAGCATGACGTGAGCCAAGGCTCTCAACAATGGCTCCTTGTACAGTAGTAAGGCAGCTTTTCTCACTGTCTTCTGCCCTGAGAAGTGTGAGAGACTCAAATGGAATACCAGGGATCCCTTCGCCTGGAACCCTGTGTCCACCATAAACGTCAACTTTGCCCTCCCCTGAGGAAGTTACTGGCGTCAGTTGAACTTTGTCCTGCAATGCGAGATCCACTTCCTGGTTGACAGGCTCCGCAGTCTGCATGCAAAGGACTGGACGGTTTGAGATCCCGTTAGATCGCGAAGTGCCCGAGAAAAAACTCTCGGTGTGTTTTTCCAAAGTTCCTTGGAACGGTTTGGAAAGTTTAACCCTTTTAGCAGGCGACTTATTCTTGCACCTTTTAAGCTCAGGGTGATAAGAGGAGCGGCGCCTCCATTCTACGATCGCTGAGTTGGAGGGATGCGCCTCTGCATATGGTTTTTTCGCTGTCCGGCCGGGAATCTTGCGAAATATAACGTGATAGGGTGTGGCTCCCTTTTCTCGACGTCACGTGTCGGTTAGGTGCTGCTCGGTCTGGAGCGTGAGAGGCTCGGGGTTCGCCGCTTGCCAGACGGGAACAATCCGTATTACAATGCTTGTTAGCACCTGTCTCACCTTTGTGCAGTTTCCATGCCTGGGAACGTTGCGTAATTTTCCCCGTGGCCTTAGGTCTGCTATCCCGACGTAAATTCTTTCCTTGTTTGGGCTTCGGATCCAAGTCCAAAGGAAAGTCAATTTTCTGGAGTTGGGGTTCGGTTTTAGCAGGCAAGTTTTCTTTCATGGGCGCAAGGTTTGCAGGGGCGTTGACCGTTAAGGGCACAGTAGAAGGGGAAGTAGAGTGACTACATTTAGTATCTGTTTCCACCCTCCGAATTTGGCTATCCAGTTCATTCATTCTGATTTGGTGTAGCCTGTCCCATTCTTGTCGCTCTATTTCCAATTGCTTGTCCCGTTCTTGTTGCTCCATTTCCAATTGCTTGTCCCGTTTTTTGTTGCTCCATTTCCAATTGCTTGTCCCGTTCTTGTCTTTGCTTTTCCCTTTGCTTCTCATCTTCTATCACTTCTTCTACATACTGTCGGGTGAATGCTTCACTCTCCCCAGTTTGTTTACAGGACCATGCTAAGATTAAACGGCTGTCAAACCAATTGTCTACCTCGTATTGATCCTGCAGGCTTACTGCAAATTCTAGAAAGGGCTGGATTTCGCTATCCTTGTACTCCATGTACTTAGCTACCTCGAGGGCAATCCTATGCACTTTATCTAGATCGGCCATTATATCAGGGTGAGCAAACACTATAGAAGAATAGAACCTAGAGATCTTAGTTACCTAGTCCACTAGGTGCTGATTAACTTAATAATCAATAAAATCTAGGCTAGCCTGGGAACTTTAAAAACAAGAAAGTTTGTAGCTACTCTGATCGACAAGCACAGACCCCAAAAAACTCCAAAAATTGTAAGTGATGTAAAACTTATTACTATCACTTCACCCCAGTTCTGTCAGTACTAAGCTATTGAGAGGATTGGTTACTATCATCCGAATGAACACCCTCCCTTGGTACAAATGCAAGCTAGTAACTGACTATCTGTAGCTTCTTATCTCAGATTAAAGAGCTACTCCTGAAAAAATATTAACCCTTAAAAACAATTTTTTTCTGACTTTTACAACGATAGTCGTCAGATTTGTCAACCAAAAACTCAGCAGTGATACCATCAACCTTTACCAGCTGTCTCATGTGTAGCATGAACAATAAATGTAACTAAATATTTATGATTGCTGTGGAGAAAAAACGCTGTTCCGACTTCCACCCAAAAGAAATAGTTCGATATGTCTAGGGGAAAGAAATTCCTATAATCTGCCGAACACTAAACTCTAAGAATCAAGATAGAATCTTGTGAGAGATTCCTACCAGACTGCAACCTCATCTGTTGCGATTGCTGCAGATGTAGTTCAAATTCCCCGGACAAGCCCCCATTTGTCGTGGTTGAGTTAGAGTGTAGAGTATTTGTCGAGTTGGACAACTGTAGTGAAATCGACAAGGGATAGTGGACTGACAGAGTTATAGATTACACTTTAGATAAGGTGTAAATAGGAGATGGACTTGAGACAACCTGGAAGAAGATTTATTCAAATGATCTCTCTCTCCAGGCCTCAACTCACTTTTACTGTCTAAGCATCTCCTGCTCTCTCTCTTTTCTCTTATCATACATAGAGATTATAGTAAAGAGCTAAAAATACAAATATGGATGGAAAGGTCGTGAACAGCGCATTAATAAATGTGTAAAATTTATTAAAGAAGAAAAGCATGAAAATAATGCATATCATCATACACAGCATAAATTACATCAATAATCAAATAATCATCAAATATGAAAAATACACCAACAAACACACACACAGATCACCATTCATAAAACCTGTAGAACACAGAGAGATGAAATAACTGAGTGTCAGCCCGTCCGTTTTCGGGACCATATGAAATAGTCCGGACAGTGTGTTACTTGTAGATCCTTCGTGAGGGACTATGCCTACAAAACTGTCCTTGTTGGTACTATCATTGGTGATTCCTCCCTACTGGCGCGAGGTGGGCTGGAAGACTCTATTTACCTTCTGTTCATCAAAATGAATAAACTGCGTGGCAGTCCGTCCGTTTTCGGGGACCAGATGAAATAGTCCGGACAGTGTGTTACTTGTAGATCCTTCGTGAGGGACTATGCCTACAAAACTGTCCTTGTTGGTACTATCATTGGTGATTCCTCCCTACTGGCGCGAGGTGGGCTGGAGGACGCTGTTTATCTCCTGCAGACCAACTGAATGAACTTAGCGACAGCCTGTCCGTTTTCGGGGACCAAGGGAAAAGCTCCAGTAAGTGGTTTTTTCGTATATATCCTCCATCGGTGATGGAATTAACCTGAATAAAATCACTGTATAGGCGCTATCGTTGGTGACTCCCCCTACTGGCGCGAGTGGGGCTGGAACTCTGTCCATAGATGGCTGCTCATACGTGCGAAGTTCTACATAACCCAGAGATCAACCATAGGACTAGGTCACTTCAGGACAACTGATCCCAAGGCGCTCTTATCCGGCGCTAGAATTGGCATGAAATCCGGTTTTTGGCTGGTTGACTGTGGCTTGGCTGAGTGCCCCGTTTAGGCACAAAAAAGGCGGGTGATATGGAATTCTGCTATAGGCATGCTGGGCTGTTTTGATATTCTGGAAGCCGCAATGCTCTGGCTGGTAATCCAAGAGGCGAGTAGAGAACTACTACTGCATTTGGTGATTCCAGATTTAGCGTTGGCTCCGTTGCACTGCGTGAGCTTAACTTGGCGTTGACAAAAGGGGTTTTGATTCAGGAACGGGGTGTGACACTCGTGGGGCTAGATATCCTCAGAATCCCTCTAGACGAAAAGACGGTGACATTCTTCGTCTGACTGGAAACTAGACTAGCAATTCGGTATCCCCTGAAACTGAGACCGAAAAGAGACACCCTTTTACATCAAGCAAATAATAAATCACACTAACTTTATACAGAAAGTTTCGCTCCACTATGGGATTAAATTTATTGTAGTTATTGCTATGATAGTTTAGGGCTGTCTTTAACCATGTCTCCTGTTCCTTAAAAATATCAATTATCAACACGCGCCCGCATAGACTTAATATCTTTTGCACACCCAGGTACCTGTCAGTAAATGTTCTGACATCAAAAATCTACTCCTCTTCTCCCAATCTCAACATACAGGAAACCTAACCTGTAGTTACAGTTAAAAGAATATGCTTATACATCTTACAACATTAAATGAATTTACATAAACAGATTACAGCATTAGACATTACACAAATAAATCGTATATCCCCTTTGGAAAATATATTAGCATTCCACAAAATGAGTACAAAGAAAATGCAATGTTCTTGCTATAATAATACAGTTGTGGCTAAATCATAAGACATAATTATATCTATGCCTGGTGACTGCTTTCAGTGAAAGTTATAGACTAGTGCCTAGCCACACAAGTAAGCATAAAATGATCCTCCCTTGCCACTAGAAATATCTATCAAAAAGGAATAAGTGACTATCTCCTATAATCCAGAGTTATTACCTGCATCTCACTATTCAGTTTTAAAGTGAACAATCCACACCTGACATTATCTTACAGAAATGACAGTTAATTTTGCTGACTCTTAACCCAATGGTAAGCATTCGTGGACTGATTCTACGCCTAATATCTGTTATTGTAAGTTTAACATTTAACCCATGATAAACCGTAACAGTTTAAGCACCACTTAATAGGCCGTAGACAGCGCTACCTTATCACTGAATAAATTACTAGGAGAAGTCCTCAGAAATAAATTCACTTTCCTAACAGATATATAAAAAGCTAACATGAATCTAATATAATAATTATAAGATATGTCAACTCACCCCGAAAATGACTAGAACATAGGCAAACACATTCTAGTACTGTGTTAAAGTTTGCCTTATCTCATGATGGTCATCTACGGGCCAGGAAAATTTACGAATGTCTTTGTCTATTAAAACCAGTCTACTCTTATAGATCACAAGGGACGCTCCCCCCGGACCTGGCCTGCATATTTCTACAGAAGTTTAGCGAAAGACGTAATCTAGAGTAAGACAAAAGAAATCGTGCGAAAGTTCCCCAGGTAGAGAAATGCCTAACATTATGCTCTATCTTGTCTAAGGGGCAAAACTCAAAGACTGACCGCGGGTTTGTCTCCCCCTGTTTCCAGGATGCATAATATTTATGATTTTCTGGAAGCCAAACACAGGGACCCTTTCGATCAAAGAAAGCGACCCCAGAGAAATTCCCCTATTCGTGCGGCTAGATAACATTACGAAGCCAAATTTAGTACTAGGGTAAACAAACCTCGGGGAGGGTTTCGCTCGTGACGAGGAAAACCAGGACATTTAAAAAGTAATCAAATTATGGACAAGATGGTAAAATAGATTATCGGTCACGTGACACCCTTTTCCTCAGAAATATTTATTGAATACACAAGCCATTTTAGGCACACATCTTGACGCTATGACATCACATACCAATCTGCCTACATGTAGTGGTGTTGATGGTATTGTATGATGGTGTTATTACTACATGTAACTTGTATGAGGCCAGCTGTGAAGGCTCCTGAGATAAAATGTAGTTGAGAATTATCAGAAGGCCTTTCTTGCTACCACTACGACCTCACACTTAATTTTTTTTTTTTCTTAATGAATGTGGCTACGTAAAGTGTCTAGGGTAATGATGTGTAATGTGGTGTGTTAGTTATAAATACACCCACAGACATTTAAGAAGACTAATAAGATTAACAAGTGTTAAAATACACTGAACTAACTCACGTGTATAAAATTTTTGATATAATTATATTACATTTATTGGTTCTGGATCAAGTTTTATGTGACCAGAACTTGTTTTAAAAGAAGGATTTAAAATTTATGAAAAGTATGCATGGAATGTTACATAATAAATTCAAGAGTGTACATATTTAAGTACTAGACTAGTTAGTTTTATTAAAATGTTCGAGTAGTCATCTCTTTGGGAGGATAGTTACTGTTTGTGCTGTTGGGGTGGCCTCATCACACCTGTCTATATTGACTACACAGTGTCCAGAAAAAGGTGGGAATTTTTATGGGGATATTAGTCACTACCAATAGTTGGTGAATGTCCAGCAGACCAGAGGCTCACTCATCTTTTTGTAGCTCTGGTGCTGAAAACTTGCGGTCCCACCTCTCCGTGCTGGCGGGCAATAATGGTGGTCTCTGTCACAAGAACTGCACAGATACACTCGAGTAAAGTCACCCACCGAATAGACTCTGCTTTGTTGTCGATAGAAACTCACAGCTCTGCAATCAAAGTATGGGCTATGTGTCAAAATCTATTCTATACCCACGTCTGGACACCACACTGACACAACAACCACATCATACAGACAGGTCAGATCTCTCTGACCAAACAGCACAGTTACCATGGTGGGTTTACATCAGATAGATCCTCCCAGACTATAGATTCTGAAAAATATTTATTAGTTGTCGGCCCTAAAAGAAGATAGGTAATCTGTTTCAACGCTTGATATATCTTGCATAATCCTTGCTGTAGTTTATGTACCTTGTTGGTCCCTAGACCCTGACTTGGGCGGGGGGTCTAGAGCAACTCCCTACTTGTTTGTAAGGCTAGATTTTGATATGGCAGTATCAAATCACTCGAACATGAAACAATATTCAAAATATATAAAGAAATAATTTCAATCTTACCAGATTATGAATACATAACACAGAATTGCTAGCAAAACTCAGCTGAGCTGCTGGCTATAGTATGGCGTCCCTAAATTTATTCACTGTCTTTCATATGGGAAAAACACCACACTTTAAAATCTGTGTCTAACACTGAACAATTATTGAAGAATGACCCCACTTTCGCGTCTGAGCGCTAATGATATGATTGTCTGTGGCCAATCACTGCCTAGTTGTACTTTAAATTTCAAATTTCTACACTAAAGTCATTTCAGTCATGCTTCAGTCAAGTATGGATGGTTATCTGTTAGTCTGTCCGTCTCTACTTGTGTTTCTAAAAAAAATGTGCTTGATTTTTGAAGCAACCTTTCTCTCCCCTTAAAATTTTGTCGTAAAAAGTTATATTTAGACACAGCTACCGCTCAAAAACCCTCTCCTCCATAATAAGTAACTTTGAACACCTGTTCCCAAGGTCGTGTTTTTGTGTGCAAATAACGACACTTTTTTATTCAAGGCAGTCTGTCGATGATGTAAACTACACTGTCTTTTGTCATTATCTTCAATATTATCTATCCGTTTGTAAATTTAAGAACATATTAGTTCACTGCTCAGAATAGGCCATCCGGCCAGCTAATTTTTATATTCCTAACATTAATATTAAGAAAAATTACTTTTTAAATTTTTGTAATTTTCCTACCATCCGCGTTCTGCCGCTCAATTCAAATCAAGGCTTTGTATCGCAAAACGTCCAATTCCGTACCTCGTGTCAATTTGGGGGACGTGAATTTTTTTACTTTCATCCATCCCCCCCAATTGCGTCTCCTTAGCCTTGCTACGCAATCTTTCCAGTCATATTTTTTTCCTTTTTGATCCTCCGTTCCCCTCCTGTCTAGCAAGGCAAAATTTATAGAGGATGATGACCCGCGGTCTAGGCGATCATGTACATCAGCAGCTTACGCATTATGTTTTTTATCCTTAAATGTTATCTTTGGAGTATTTTACCGTTGTATCTCTGTCAATTTCACTACACATCTCCCCACTTGAAAACATGCCTATGGCAAGTTCCAAAACCAGCGATACACATAGGTAAAATTACTCCTCACGTCTGCCACTACTCTAATTTTGATCACAGGGGTGCCGACTGAGGAAATCTGCACCGACATTCAATTTGCCTGGGATATATTGGATACTGAACTGATACGGTTGAAGCAATAAAGACCACCTCAGCAATCTTGCGTTTTCATGCTTAGCCTGAGACAAGAACACGAGAGGCTGATGATCCGTCTCCACCACAAAAGTCCTACCATACAGATAGATTTGAAACTTCTTTATTGCCCAGATTAATGCTAAACATTCTTTTTCGCTTGTGGAGTATCCTTGTTCCGCCTTATTCAATTTGCGGCTTGCATAAGCGACTGGTTTCAGTTCCCCATCAGGTGAAGATGATCTTTGCAACAAAGCCCCTCCAAGTCCTACATTACTTGCATCGGTTCTTAAGACAAAGTCCTGTGTCAAATCAGGCAGTTTGAGAATAGGCTTGCTAGTGAGTTTTTCCTTTAACTCTTGGAACGCTAATTCACATTGTGCAGTCCAAATAATTTTATCTGGAAGTCCCTTGCGAGTCAGATCAGTCAGAGGAGCACAAATGGCGTTAAAATTTTTGATGTATTTCTGATAAAATCCGCATAACGACACGAATGATCGCACGTCCTTTTTGGTTTGCGGCCTAGGTGCTCTCTGCAGTTTTTCCAAGTTCTTAGGATCAGGGGTCATATTACCCTGATATACAGTGTGCCCCAAGAATTCCAACTCTTTGCATCCAATACAACATTTTGTTGGCCTAGCAGTTAAGTTCGCCTCCCGAAGTCTATCAAACAACATCTCCAGAGCTTCAATGTGTTCTTCAAATGTCTCTGTGGCGACGAGTATATCATCCATGAAATTCGTGATACATGGGTTATTCAGGGGGTCCAACAATTTTCGCATCATCCTTGAAAACACACTCGGAGCATTTTTCAGTCCGAATGGTAGCATATTGAATTCATAATGTCCATCCGAAGTGCTAAAAGCCAAATAAGGTCTCACTTCAGGCTTCACTGGGATCTGGTAATAGCCTTTACTAAGATCCACTTTTGAAAAGTATTTTGCCTTGTTCAGTCTGGCAAATAACTGTTTTGTGTCTGGTAATGGATCCACTTGTCCTTCTGTGACAGCATTCAGTTTCCTGTAATCTATGCACAGTCTGTGTTCCCCAGACGGTTTCCTCAACAAAACGACACTAGAACTAAAAGATGATTCACTGTGCGAAATAATCCCCTCCTTCAACAAATACTCTATTTCTTCCTTCAATGCCTTCTCCTTCGCGAACGGAATAGAATAGGCTCTCATACAGATTGGGTTTGAGTCTACCAGTTTCATGTCATACTGTAGCAAATTTGTATGGCCTGGTTTATCTGTTAATACATCTGTATGTTCCTCCAGAACCTGTTGAACTCTCTCCCTCTGATTTTTAGTCAGGTGCTTACTGACTTTTACCTGTGCTGCGGTTTCACAAGGATGTAATGGGTATTCATGTGAGGTGAGTGGTTCCTTTTGCATCTGGGTTGCAATAGCTAAGGTCAATAAGGGGGTGCTTTCCTGGAGTGGTCTGTCCAGATACTTCTTTAGCAGGTTTACATGATAAACTTTTTCCTTCCCCTTTTTGTCAATTTTATAGTTTGTTCTAGACACCTTCTCTAGAACCGTATATGGACCTTGCCAACCAATTTGTAATTTATTCTGGCTTCCCGGTAGTAGAAGCAGCACCTTCTCTCCGACTGCCAGTTCCCTGTCCTTTGCCTTCCTATTAAAATATGCTGCATGTTTCTTCCTGGCTTGTTTCAAATTATCATTGGCCAGTTTCCATCCAGCTTTCAAACGAGTGGTCAGTTCGTTCACGTATTGATACGATGAGGTAACAGTCTCTTCCGCCTTCTCATCTGTCCAGGTCCTTAATAGCGCCTCTAATGGACCTTTTATTGGCCTCCCAAATAGCAGAGTTGCGGGAGCCATCCCGGTTGAACTATGTGGTACCTCCCGGTACGCAAACAATGCGGCGGGCAGGAATTGATCCCACAGATCCGGTTTTTCGTGTGCCAGCTTTCTCAGGATAGAAATGAGAGTCCCGTTGAACCTCTCTACCTGGCCGTTCCCTTGTGGATGGTACGGACTACAATGAAAGTGCCTGGCTTGAAATAGCTTAAAAACTTCTTCCGTTAGTTTCCCCTTGAACTGAGATCCATTATCCGTCAAGATTTGATGCGGGAATCCTAATCGGGTAAATATTGTAAGTAGTGCCTCTGCTACATGTTTTTGAATCAATTGATGGCAGGGCTACCGCCTCTCCCCACATAGAACAAGTGTCCACCAGAGTAAGGATGTAACTGTTCCTCCTCTTGGTCCGAGTGAGAGGTCCTACAATATCCACTGCAACCCTCTCAAAAGGTGTTCCCACTATGGGCATTTTCCCTAGAGTTGCAGGAGCAGTCCAGTGCTTTGGAGCTACCCTTTGACATTCTGGGCAGGATTTGACATATCTTTTTATATCCTCCGTTATCCCTGGCCAGAAGTAATGACAAGCTATACGCTGTCCTGTGGCGCTGATCCCCATGTGACCACTGAAGGGGATTGCATGTCCGAGTTCCATCACTTTCTCTCTATATGCAATGGGAAGAACCAGCTGGTTGTGACCATTTGTTCCAGTTCCGGCCTTCCTGTATAAGAGTTTGTTCTTCATGAAATATTCCCCCTTGCTCGGAGGTGTGTGGCATTTGGGCAATTTTTTAAAACAGGGCTTGAGTGTCCTATCCTCAGCCTGCGCCTTCCTCATCTCCTCTGGATGAGCATTTATAGGTTCACCTTCTTCCTCCTTCTTCTGTGACCTGGTCTGCACTGTCGCCATGATCACAGGTTTCTCGGGATTCCCCAAGAAGACGTATCTACACCCCAATATCAGAGGGTAGATTGGTTCATCTATCACTGCTGCTCTGATTTCTCCTTCCACATAGCGAGTTTTCACCGTTATCCTTGCGATGGGAAGTGTCATGAGTGGTATGTCCTTAGTCGCCCCTTGTATTTCCACTGTTTCTGTGGTATACTGACTTGGGTCCACTAGGCTAGACTTCACAACTGAATCATAATCCAAACCTGTATCATAAAGGCACCTTATGGTGACCCCATTACAAATAACATCCTCACAAACTGGGGGGTGATAAGGTTCCTGTTGTCCCTTAGGATTAACCTTTAATCTTTGCGTCCCCGACTTCATTGCAGCAATGTTTGAAGGTTTCCTTCTACAAAAATTCGGTGTTATGGTTATCCTTCTTGCACCATTTGCACCATCTTTTTCCTTGGTTCAACGGTTTTCTTTCATTGAACTTTTGGTCATTGAACTGTGAGTTTCTGTCGCGATAGTCATTTCTTGGCCGCTCAAAATTTGTCCTACCCTTATTTCCCTGCTCTCTATTATCAAATTTATTAAATTGCTGTGGAGCTTTAAAATTGTCTATGTGCTTCTTCTTAGCACCACTTACCTCTGCCTGAGCTGCCTGATACCTCTCAGCAACATTTAAAATTTCCCCCAACTTCTCTGCACCTTGTTCCATGAGAAATTTTCTCATGTCTGGAGCCATGGACTCTCTCAATTGCTCAATCATGATCATTTCTTTAAGATCTTGGGTCTTCCCCAGAGCCGTCCATTTCTCCAAATAGGTTTCTAGTCTGGCAGAGAATTGGTGGTATGTCTCCCCAGACAACAGTTTGGCATTTCTAAATCTCTTACGATAAAATTCACCATTCTTCTCGTACCTTAATAACAAAGCCTGCTTTAACATGTCATAATTGTCTTGGTCTTCCCTGTTCATTTTGGCAAATACTTCATAAGAAGCACCCCTCAATCCCTGTGATAGCTTTAAACTCCACCTCTCTCTCTCTAACCCATATGTAGTAGCTAATAACTCAAAACGTCCCAGGTACCCCTCTATGTCATCGTCTTTCTCAACAAAATGGTCTAAATGAAACCCCATAGCTGAGTTTGAGGCTCCCATACTGGGCGTAGCATCTGAGGCAAAAGGGCTGGCACCATTTTCAGGGGCCGGGCCTTGTAATTCCAGCTCCCTTAGTCGTAATTCGTGCTCCCTCTGCAACCTTCTATCTTCAGCCTCCCTTTCGGCAGTCAACCTTTTTTCCTCTGCCTCCCTTTCGGCCTTTTTATCTTCTGCCTCCCTTTCGCCCTTTTTATCTTCTGCCTCCCTTTGCTGTCGTTTTTCTTCTGCCTCAATCTGCAGCCTCTTAATGTCTCTATCAGCCTCTAACCTCTTCTCTTCAGCTAACCTCCTTTCTTCCCGTTCAATATATTTATCACATTCAGCCGTTACGTATTGAATTAAAATTTGACCATCCATTCCCATCTCCTTCGCCGTGAGCACAGCAGCTGATCGGAACTTTGCTAGCTCAGCCATACTTTTCAGACAATATAATAATATACAAGCTAAATCTCTAACCAGTAAATACACTAAGTAATTCTTATGACTATTATCTAACTAACCAGTTAACTACTTAATTATTACTGGCTGTGAAGATTCACCAACTTTTATCTGCAGGGACACTTTTAATTTTAAAGGAAATTTTACAATTTATTTCCCTACTTTTATTTCTCCCACCAGGAGATCTTAATATTAATATTGGCTAATTATCCCGGACGAGCCCCCAATTTATGTAGTGGTGTTGATGGTATTGTATGATGGTGTTATTACTACATGTAACTTGTATGAGGCCAGCTGTGAAGGCTCCTGAGATAAAATGTAGTTGAGAATTGTCAGAAGGCCTTTCTTGCTACCACTACGACCTCACACTTAATTTTTTTTTTTCTTAATGAATGTGGCTACGTAAAGTGTCTAGGGTAATGATGTGTAATGTGGTGTGTTAGTTATAAATACACCCACAGATATTTAAGAAGACTAATAAGATTAACAAGTGTTAAAATACACTGAACTAACTCACGTGTATAAAATTTTTGATATAATTATATTACATTTATTGGTTCTGGATCAAGTTTTATGTGACCAGAACTTGTTTTAAAAGAAGGATTTAAAATTTATGAAAAGTATGCATGGAATGTTACATAATAAATTCAAGAGTGTACATATTTAAGTACTAGACTAGTTAGTTTTATTAAAATGTTCGAGTAGTCATCTCTTTGGGAGGATAGTTACTGTTTGTGCTGTTGGGGTGGCCTCATCACACCTGTCTATATTGACTACACAGTGTCCAGAAAAAGGTGGGAATTTTTATGGGGATATTAGTCACTACCAATAGTTGGTGAATGTCCAGCAGACCAGAGGCTCACTCATCTTTTTGTAGCTCTGGTGCTGAAAACTTGCGGTCCCACCTCTCCGTGCTGGCGGGCAATAATGGTGGTCTCTGTCACAAGAACTGCACAGATACACTCGAGTAAAGTCACCCACCGAATAGACTCTGCTTTGTTGTCGATAGAAACTCACAGCTCTGCAATCAAAGTATGGGCTATGTGTCAAAATCTATTCTATACCCACGTCTGGACACCACACTGACACAACAACCACATCATACAGACAGGTCAGATCTCTCTGACCAAACAGCACAGTTACCATGGTGGGTTTACATCAGATAGATCCTCCCAGACTATAGATTCTGAAAAATATTTATTAGTTGTCGGCCCTAAAAGAAGATAGGTAATCTGTTTCAACGCTTGATATATCTTGCATAATCCTTGCTGTAGTTTATGTACCTTGTTGGTCCCTAGACCCTGACTTGGGCGGGGGGTCTAGAGCAACTCCCTACTTGTTTGTAAGGCTAGATTTTGATATGGCAGTATCAAATCACTCGAACATGAAACAATATTCAAAATATATAAAGAAATAATTTCAATCTTACCAGATTATGAATACATAACACAGAATTGCTAGCAAAACTCAGCTGAGCTGCTGGCTATAGTATGGCGTCCCTAAATTTATTCACTGTCTTTCATATGGGAAAACACCACACTTTAAAATCTGTGTCTAACACTGAACAATTATTGAAGAATGACCCCACTTTCGCGTCTGAGCGCTAATGATATGATTGTCTGTGGCCAATCACTGCCTAGTTGTACTTTAAATTTCAAATTTCTACACTAAAGTCATTTCAGTCATGCTTCAGTCAAGTATGGATGGTTATCTGTTAGTCTGTCCGTCTCTACTTGTGTTTCTAAAAAAAATGTGCTTGATTTTTGAAGCAACCTTTCTCTCCCCTTAAAATTTTGTCGTAAAAAGTTATATTTAGACACAGCTACCGCTCAAAAACCCTCTCCTCCATAATAAGTAACTTTGAACACCTGTTCCCAAGGTCGTGTTTTTGTGTGCAAATAACGACACTTTTTATTCAAGGCAGTCTGTCGATGATGTAAACTACACTGTCTTTTGTCATTATCTTCAATATTATCTATCCGTTTGTAAATTTAAGAACATATTAGTTCACTGCTCAGAATAGGCCATCCGGCCAGCTAATTTTTATATTCCTAACATTAATATTAAGAAAAATTACTTTTTAAATTTTTGTAATTTTCCTACCATCCGCGTTCTGCCGCTCAATTCAAATCAAGGCTTGGTATCGCAAAACGTCCAATTCCGTACCTCGTGTCAATTTGGGGGACGTGAATTTTTTACTTTCCTCCATCCCCCCCAATTGCGTCTCCTTAGCCTTGCTACGCAATCTTTCCAGTCATATTTTTTCCTTTTTGATCCTCCGTTCCCCTCCTGTCTAGCAAGGCAAAATTTATAGAGGATGATGACCCGCGGTCTAGGCGATCATGTACATCAGCAGCTTACGCATTATGTTTTTTATCCTTAAATGTTATCTTTGGAGTATTTTACCGTTGTATCTCTGTCAATTTCACTACACAACATCATACCTAGATACTCATCTCACAGCGACCGCTTTCATGTATTTCTTGCGTTCAGTTGAGGTACGACATGGTGTGACAAAACCCTGGCACTAATAATAAGTTGCCCTGATAAAAATCGCACTATGAAGCAGCCTCAACATTACCCCTCACGCTCCCGAGCGTTTACTTCAGGAAACGCGCAAGGTCCTGCAGGGTATAACCTTAAGCAATCTTACGTACGGATACACCTTACAGAGAAGCAATCTAATGAGAAGTATCAAGTATTGAGATATATAAAATTGTGAAGAAGAGTAGTCATCAGGAATAATCTCATCAACAAAATAGCAACAAAATTTGAGTACAAATATCCGGACGAAATATCAAGTCCAGAAGACACAATATGATGTCCAAACAAACTGGAACCATAAACCTGGATGCAAAGTTCCATGTGAAATATATCAGTCCTGGTGAGTTGCAAATCGCGACAACAAGTCAGCTAACCAATTGTCCTCACCGCGTATATGCTTGATTTCAAAAGAAAACTGTTGCAGTAGCAGAAACCATCTGTAGATTCTTGAGTTCTTAAACGCTTTCGGTTTCATTGACGTCAAATGATGATGATCGACTTCAACGTAAAATTTTCGTCCAAGCAAGTAGCGAGAAAGTTTTGATATAGTCCAGACAAGAGCAAGGAGCTCTCTTTCTCCCGCCGAATATTTCTTTTCTGCTGCAGACAACTTCCGGCTCACAAAGAAGCAAGGATGGAGTACGTCGTTGACAAGTTGCACCAAACTGCCACCGATTCCCATCTGAGAAGCGTCTGTGCGAATATAGAATGGTTTATGGATATCTGGCAGAATCAAAATAGGATGATTCGCGAATAGTATTTTAATCTTTTTAATTCCGTTGCCTGAAAATTCTAGACATTTAACAGCATTTTCCACACCTAGAGGTTTATTTGAATGGAATTATATGTGTTTCGGGTTGGTGAATGCACCTGCGACATTTGTTCGCATGATGCACCCTTTAGTTGGCGATAGACCCGATGTCATCACATATATAGATGACATTTGTTTATTCCATAACACATGGGAAGAACATATTGTAGGTTTCATTTCTTTGCTAGAACAGCTAAGAAAACATCATTTGACAGTTAGACGTTCGAAAGTACAGATAGGTTTTCAGGAAATATCTTTCCTGGGTCATAAAATCGGTAATCATCGGCTTTATCCTTCGGATAGTCTGGGGAATAAAATCCTGAACATTCAGATACCGAAAAATAAGAAAGAGGTCCGTAGTCTGTTAGGGCTCATTAACTATTATCATAAATTTATTCCAGACTTTTCATCTATCTCTGGTCCTCTTTCAGATTTGACCCGCAAAGGTACTCCTCTTAAATTATTGTGGTCAAATACTTGTCAGTTAGCATACAAGCCATTTTAGGCACACATGTTGACGCTATGACGTCACATACCAATCTGCCTACATCATACCTAGATACTCATCTCACAGCGACCGCTTTCGTGTATTTCTTGCGTTCAGTTGAGGTACGACATGGTGTGACAAAACCCTGGCACTAATAATAAGTTGCCCTGATAAAAATCGCACCATGAAGCAGCCTCAACAACGGCGCTTATACCATTGTTAAAAATCCACACAAAGCGATCTGCTACCAAACCGCCTGCAGCAGGTTTCGAACCTGGTATGTCTGGATTATGAAACTGCGTTCATATCCATTAGGCCAAAGACGCCGACTCTCTATTAAAGGAAAGGCAAAAGTCTACCATATAAATCTGTTACAGAAATATTTGGAAAGACCAGTGCCTTCCCCCGCACATCTCCTGGTGGTCGCTATAGCAACCGAAGATGAGGAAGATGACGATAGTTGCATGGAATACACACTGCAACAAACGGAATCTTACAAAGATGTTAAATTCGGCGACACTCTTTCAGAAGCACAACAGACAGAAACTAAAGCGTTACTGAAACAGTACTCGGCAGTCTTAACGGACATACCTGGTCGAACGCATCTCGCAGAGTTCGATATGAAGCTGAAAAACGAGACACCTGTGCGAACCAAAGTTTACCCGATCCCGTATGCGAAAACAGACACGTTACGCGAAGAGATATACAAACTACGTCACCTGGGATTATTAGCGAGTCTACATCGCCCTATAGCTCGAGCGTCGTACTGTTGCAGAAACCTAATAAGGAAGTTCGGCTGTGTATTGACTATCGCTTACTTAACACAGTAACGGAATTCCAGCCTGAGCAAAACGCTTCTGAACTAAAGTTCACTAAACTTAGCAAGGCTAAGATTTTCTCCAAGATTGACCTGAGTAAAGGCTATTACCAAATACCAGTCAAGGAGAAAATTAAAACGTTATTAGCCTTCAGCACCAGTGACGGACATTATACTTTCAATGTTATGCCTTTCGGTTTGCACAACGCACCAGGAGTCTTCACCAGAATGATGAAAAAGCTTTTAGAACCATTGCAAAGTCCAAACATACACAATTTCATGGACGACATCCTTATTGCAACGGATAACTACGAAGAACATATTGCTAAGGTCGCTATGCTCCTCAGGAGACTACAGGAAGCTGGCCTCACCGCCCGACCTAGCAAATGTTTAATCGGCTTTCAAAAACTTGACTTCGTGGGGCATACTATTTCTCAAGGTTGTATGTGGCCCTTTGCCAAAAACATTGAGAAAATACGTGCAGCAAAGAGGCCTAAAACAAAGAGAGACACTCGTTCGTTCCTGTCACTGTGCGCGTATTACCAAAAGTTTATCAAAAACTTCAATGGTCTTACGGCGCCTCTCACTGACCTCACAAGAAAGGGAAAACCCGATAAGGTTGTTTGGACCGCAGAGTGTGAACGCGCATACGTCACTCTGAAGGAACAACTGTCCAAATACCCCATTTTAAGGTTACCTGCCCTTAAGAAACTTTTTGTGTTGCGTGTAGATGCTAGCGGACAGGGAATTGGTTCCACATTACTTCAAGCATATGACAAGAATCCAAACCTGTTATTTCCAGTGGCATACGGCAGCCGCAAACTGAATACAGCAGAAAGGAATTATTCGACCGTGGAGAGAGAATGTTTGGCACTCGTGAATGGAATCAGAAGACATATGTCGTTTTATTCACGGTACAAACTGACCATGCTCCATTGGCATTCCTAGGAGCCAATAAGGAATTTAACGCAAAGATTATGCGTTAGGCTCTACTGTTAAGCGTGTACTCGTTCAAAGTACAATATATATCAGGAAAGGAGAATGTTGGAGCGGATTTTAAGAGTCGAAATTGGAGCATGGAGGAGGAGGATGCAATGGAGGATAGCAATCATTCGATAGCTAAGGATGACAGTAGTCGTATTTCCATAAATGAGATATGAAAGGGTTTCACATCTTCAAAGCCCGGACGAACTGTGACGTATAACGGAAATGAAGCCTCTGTATCCGACAGCCTTTCGTGACCTCAGCGTACTTTTAAGATTCGCTAATAAAGTCACGCATTTCTCTGCCTGTCTGACTCACCTTGTAATCCACGCCTCTTTTTTACTTGACCATATCAAACGAGCTTGTTTACCAACTTTCGCAACCTGTCATTTATAGCAGGGGGCGAACCACATTCGTTTACGCAAGTTTCTCACGTGTCAATATAACGATGACGAACAGATCGCACGTGGAAGACACGTAACGACCTTTGAAGAGTCTCTATAAGGGGAGCAAATCCTTTGATCTCGAGAAACAGGGAAACTCTCGGACGGGAGCCCGCTACAAGGGTTAAGCTTTTGTTGTCGATTCGCAACGGCCGACAGAAGCGACCGTTAAACCCTTGATCTGGGAAACGTAGTTTCATATTTCTCTGCTGGGAAACGGAGAGTGATAATTCACATCGTCTAGAGATTATAACAACATGATCGTATATAAACTGCGTCTTTCTAAAATCATTATCAGAGTCGCTCAGAATTTTTTCGGAGAGTCTAAATACGTTATCTAGAACCATTGGGAATAGATGTGTTAATAGAGCGTGGTGTTCTTTCTGGATTTCTGGTAATATATAAATTTGTGCTTAAGCGTATTAAAGTGTTAAAAGTTTTAGCACCCTAAATTCACTATGATATTCTAGGTGTTAAGACTATTGAATTAAATAACGCGTAGCTATTTTTATTCCAGATGTTTCAGTTGTAATGTAAATTTAATCACCCGCTATCACACAGAAAGAGACGGTTTAGTTGACCACTACTTTAACACCACTAACGTGTCAAATTCACAGCATAAAATTTAGGCTTGCAACTCACCCCAATTGGGATGATAGATTTCTTGCTCAGTAGAATAGTCTTAGCAACTTAACATAGATGCCTCGAACACACGTCTGGGGTATTATTTCTATTTCAGAATACCTCTGTATTGTGAATGATCCTGTAGTTTCGGGTTCCGTATTAATATTGGCGAGTTTCCTACTGATTTACAGAGATGCTCTTAATACGTTTTTTGTGTGTCCGGTCCTATAAATTCAGAATATATATATATATGTCGTGGTTGAGTTGAAGTGTTTGAGTATTTGTCGAGTTAGACAATTGTAGTGAAATCGACAATGATAGTGAACTGACAAAATTATAGATCACACATATATATTGTGTAAATAGGGTGAACTTGAGACCAACCTGGAAGAAGATTCATTAAAGTTATATCTCTCTCTCTCCAAGCCTCAACACACTTAAATAGTCTAAGCACCACCCGCTCTCTCTCTTTTCTCCTGTCTAAAAAATAGAGACTATAGTGAAAGCTTGTAATATTAAGTATGGATGAAGGGTCGTGAACAGCGTGTTAATAAATGCGTAAAATTTATTTAAAGGTTGAAAATATATGAAAATAAGTGTATCAGCACAACAACATGATAAATGTATCAATATTCACATCGTTACCAAATAACCAATTAAACACCAATGGACAAAAAAACATTCACCAACACACACAAAAACCCGCAGTAAAACACATGAGAAATAAATAAACACAGCTCTCAGTCCTTCCGCTTTTGGGGAACCACGACCAATACTCCAGTTAGTGTCTTTATGTATATATCCTATAGGTGATGAATTTTCCCTAATAAATACACTGTAGGCACTATCCATGCACTGGTAGTTACACCCTAATAACGAGATAGGTTGAAGATACTTTGTCTATATCCGACTGGCCGCTAAAACGTGCGGGGTTTTACATGACCAGAAACACACACAAGACGAGGTCACTTTAGGACAAATGGTCCATTGCGCTATTATCCCGGCGCGTGAAATTAGGCCTGCGTACTTGGTGTTAAATCCGGTTGGGCTGGCTTGAACTCTTATTTGTGACTGAGTGCTTCGTTTAAGCACACAGTCTGGTGATTTTTAAATTCTTCTGAAGATGCTGGTCTGATAGATATGTTAGAAGCCGCAATGCTCTGACTGGTGATCAAGAGGCGACTAGGAAACTACTACTGCCAAATACGATTTTCAGATTTGATATGGCTCGTTACACACTGCGTGAGCTTATTTCCCATTAGAGGGATGGGCGTTGACAAAGGGTTGTATTTCAGGTAGGGGTGACAACTCGTGGTACGAATTGCTTCCAGAAACCGAGAGATTGAAGAGAATGTGTCGTTCTTCGCCTGACTGGGATCCTGCTATAGCAATGAGGTGCCCTGAAACTGAGATCCAAAAGAAACGACTTTTATATCAAGCAAACAATACAATTACAAAAATGTTATAATAAACAGTTATGCTCCACTATGGGATCTATAATAATGGTTGTCATTGCTATGATAGTCTCGGCTGTCTTTATCCGTGTGAGTCGCCCTCCTGTTACTTCCACTCTATCAATTATCAGCATGCGCCTGCATAGGCTAATATATTTTGTACACACATGTACCTGTCAGTAAATGTTCTGACAGCAAAATCTACTCCGTCTTCTTCCAACTCAACATAAGGGATATCTAACCCTGTAGTTCCAGCTGACTGGATATGCTATTCATCTTACAACATTAAGTGAATTTACATAGAAATACAGCATTTGACTTTACATAATAAATGGTATGCGCCCCTTGGGGTCGATACACAAAAAGGGAAAAAGTAATAACCTCCCAAAATTTAATACATGGAAAATGCAATGTTATTGCTATAATAATACAGTTGTGACTTAAACATAAGATATAATTATATCTCCAGCTGGTGGCTGCTTTCTGGATTGCTGTGAAAGTTCTAAACTGGTGTCTAACTACCCAAGTAGGCATATAATGATTCCACACAACCACTAGATGATTATATCAGAAAGTAATAAGTGACTATCTCCTATAATTCAGTGTTATGGTGTCTGCACATCACTATTCAGTTTTAAGTGAATAACCTACACCGCTGACATTTCCTTACAGTAATGACAGTTATTTTAGCCTACTCTTAACCCAATGGTAAGCACTGAACGGACTATGAGGTTATGTCTAGTAAGTATCTGTTATCGTAAGTTTACCATTAACCCATTGTAAACAATAACACAGGGAGACACGTACTGCTTAAGCACCCGTTTAACTAAGGCGGTGGACGGCGCTACACTGTCACTGAACTAATTACCGGGAGAAATCACCTAATTCAAGTCACACTCCTATCAGGTATATATAATAGCTAACATGAATATATATATATATATATATATATATATATATATATATATATATATATATATATATATATATATATATATATATATTACAAAAGATATCTACTCACCCCAAGAATGGCAACACAATCCAGTTTTTGTATTAACGTCTGCCTGTCTCATTTGGCCATCTACGGGCAGGAGAATTTTACGAGTGTGCTTGACTGAGTAAACATATCAGATTTATAGTCTACTACAGACGCTAATTCGGCCATCTGTCATCGCGTGTTCATACCGATATTTGACGTATAACGTAATCAATAGTAAGACAAAAGTGATTCTAGAGTTTACATCAAAGACAACAACTGCGAGAAAGTTTCCCAGCTAAGACGTAATATTATTCTCGCACTCACTGCGGCGTTCAAGGGCCACAACCACAAAGAACGAACGTGAGTTTTGTCTCCCCTTGAATCGGAGATTAAATTGGGTATTCAGATCAAAAAAAGGATTGTCTCACCTTTGCTGCCGCTAGTGGTCCGCTTCTTCAAAGAAACTATTTCTTGCTCGTGATCAATCGCTGTTACAATCTACCACTACTGGCGAAGTGTGAATTTATAATGAAGGCCAGAACGAAGTAAGACCGCGGGGTGGGGTCTGAGAGGGGAATAATGGGCCACGTAGGAAAAATCGAGGAAACCCGAAACATTAAGAGAGTAAGAAAAATGGGACGTGTTGGTAAAATAAAATTAAGTCAAATCCGTGACAATATATATATATATATATATATATATATATATAATAATATATATATATATATATAAATATATATATATATATATATATATATATATATATATATATATATATATATATATATATATATATATATATATATATATATATATATATATATATATATATAATACATATACATATATATATATATATATATATATATATATATATATATATATATATATATATATATATATATATATATATATATAAATATATATATATATATATATATATATATATATATATATATATATATATATATATATACATATATACATATATATATATATATATATATATATATATATATATATATATATATATATATATATATATATATATATATATATATATATATATATATATATATATATATATATATATATATATATATGTAAATACAGTAGGACCGCATTTTACGCGAGCTCAATTCAGGCGGTTTAAAGTATACGCGATTGGTGATCGAGGAAAAAAAAGATAGAAAAATACGGAAAATATGTAAGTACCGTCGGAAGGTGACGAGTAGCCTAACGCTACTAAACAATGTCTACTACATCATCCACTTTCATTTCACCAGTAGGCATTGTATCATCATCATCATCACCAACACAGTTTCAAGAAGATGGCCGAAGAGGAGGGTGAGTACAATAACATGCATGAATATTGTGTGAGAGAGAGAGAGAGAGAGAGAGAGACAGAGAGAGAGAGAGAGAGAGAGAGAGAGAGAGAGAGAGAAAGTAGGAAAGTACTGTATTGTTATAATTATATTTTAATTTACTTTTATTATAACATTATTTTAGTATAATAATTGTTACTATAGTGTTCATTTACGTTATTTATAGGAAAAAATGTGTGATAGGTATTAACATATAGGAATACTGTATATGGGGAGCGCTATTATACGCGATTTTCAGTTTACGCGAGGGGTCTTGGAACGTATTGGTCGCGTAAAATGGGGGAATATATATGTATATGTATGTATTAGGGTTGCACCGAATATTCGATTCTTACTCGATTCGGTGCCGAATAGTGCATTCAATGAACTATTCGTGTTCGGTCGTATAGTACGCTGCCATCAAATACGAATAGTAAATTTCTGTTCAGCACTGCCGACAACACGTTTTCATATAACAGATGTTGTCTTTTGGCAGAGAATGTTTTAAAGCCAATGCATGTTTAATACAGCAATTAAAAAAACTGTTTAATGGCTAGTTAGTAGCATTAAATAGTTCCAAGATATTTGCCCTATTTTTGTAACGCTGTATAATTAATAAAAATGTCAGTAGCCCTATTGAACACAACTGTTTATGCACCACATTCACTCACTATTGGAATTCTTATTCGTATTCGGTCGAATAGTTAAAGGCCTCTGTTCGTATTCGGCCGAATAGTAAAAACCACTATTCGGTGTAGCCAAGGCCGTAGATACGGTGGGGGTGGGTGTTAAGGGTTCAACCTCCCCCCTCTTCCATTTTAGGGTTTGGTGAAAAACATTTGTGGGTGAATTATACTATACCAAACATGTTTTGTGCCGAAATTATTTTATAACCCCCCCCCCCCCCCTTATTAAGTCATATCTACGGCCCTGGGTGTAGCCCTAAATATATATATATATATAGGAAAATAAATTGAAATTGAAAATCTCCAGTGATGGTCCAAAAAAATGTGAAAGAAACTCTACAGAACTTTGATGTGACTAAAGTTGTTACGGATCTATGTATTGATATATATATAACACCGGATACATACCTCATAACGTGAAGGTAAAGCTGTGTCCAAAATGCCTATGGAAGTAGAATATTCAAAATGAAGGACAATATGCCTCATAAGCTACATAATGAAAATACTGCTGTTGGTCATGCAGGAGAGAAACAAAAAGGAAAGTAGACAGCAAAACTAGTTCACACAGTTTAGTTTTTTGACAGTGAAGCAGAGTCAGAAAATCGATTATATTTTCCATAAATATGATGTTTACACCATCAACAAGTGTCACCATGGCCAAATGCCTGTCTAGTAGTCTAGGTATATCTATCCAATCACATCTTTTAACTTGAGAGCTTCTTGGGCAGTTCCTTTAGCTTCGCACCACTTTCCACTTCCTTCCAGCTTTCAGTGTTGTCTGAACTACCTTAACTATTTCGTCTCATAAGTCACACAGCATCATGGTTAATCTTGCCTTACCTGCTTTTTTAATTCTTCAACAGTTGACTTGAAAGGGAATACGCGTTTGTTTTCTTGCTTTGTAGTGTTGGAAAGGAGAAAAAACGCTAGGGCACAGAAAACACTCTTGCATTTCGGGGTCACGCACATTCATCTTCGGTTTAGGTAACTCGAGTACAATCGAAATATCAACGTTTTCAACTCAACTTAATATTGCGAGTGTAGAAAAACTTCATGAATGCATCTGTGTCGATTCAACGTGAATTCATGTTTACAGCACAAGCGTCAACGACGACATGTCATAAATAAGCTTTAACATTCCGTAATGTCAACGAACATTGCGGATATTTCTTGTTCGTTCAGCTATCAACTCGCTCATCCAATTAATTTTCAAAGTTTTCCTGTGTGTAATACAAGACAATATGACGTTATTCAGTCTTCAAGGGCTGTTCCATGTTGCTATCAATATTCCTCTCTCAAACATCCAGTCGACATAAAGCTCCGTCCGCAAACAATCACAATGGTTATTCGACACTTCCGGCACAAATACGTCCATCCAAGGCTACAAACATAAAAACAAACTCCCCGGTAACTACCCCAAACAATCACACGCCACCTCTCTCTCAAATTGCGTTTCATTCAGCCCTGGTGCGTTTCGGTATATACGAGGGGCGTTCAGAAAGTAATGCACCACATCGTTTTTCTCAGGAGCTGTTTATTCAAAAAGCATGAAATTTATACACAATATACATGGATATTTCATGTAAACATCGGTATTATTCAACATAATCCCTATCAACTTGTACGGCTTTATGCCAGCGCGAAACAAGTGCATGTATTCGTAGCCCGTACCAGATTTTGTCTTGAACATGTAGCCATTTCTTCGCTGCATGAATCACTCCTTCATCATCTTCAAACCTTGTCCCACGGAGTGCATCTTTAAGTGGACCAAATAGATGAAAATCAGAGGGTGCCAAATCGAGACTATAGGGTGGATGGGGTAGTACAGTCTAACCCAATTTGGTGATTGCTTCCCGTGTTGCCAGACTTGTGTGAGGTCGCGCATTGTCGTGAAGGAGAAGCAGGTCTGCTGGATTCTTGTGCGGCCGAACTCTGCGAAAACGTTGATTGAGTTTTTTCAATGTCTTAATGTAAGCTTGCGAATTGATTGTCTCTCCTCTTGGCATAACGTCAACAAGAATCACACCTTCAATGTCCCAAAAGATAGTGATCATGACCTTTCCAGCTGAAGGAATTGTCTTGAATTTCTTTCTTCGTGGTGATTTTGGATGATGCCACTCCATTGACTGTCTTTTTGTCTCAGGTTCAAAATGATGTGCCCAGGTTTCGTCACCTGTAACGATCTCAGCCAACAAGTTCTCTCCATCAGCATTGAAACGCTCCAACAATTCAGAAGAAACTGCTTTCCTTTGCAATCGGTGGTCATTTGTGAGACTTCGAGAAACCCATCTTGCGCAAACCTTAGAAAATCCGAGAGTTTTTATAACTGCATTTGCACTACCAATGCTGACTGACAGCTGTAAGGCCAATTGTTGAGTATTGATTCGCCTATCAGTAAGAATAATGCCCTCAGCGCATTTCAACATTTCTACGTTGGTGGCTGTGGCAGGACATCCACAGCGCGGCCTATCAAGCAGCTCCGTATCTCCACTTCCTGATTCTTTGATTCTCTGAACCCAGTAACTGACTACTCCTGTCGACTGCAAAACTTCCATACACATCACATAGACGCGTGTGAATGTTCACAACAGTTTCCTTCTCTGCAACGAGAAATTCTATCACAACTCGCTGCTTATAACGCAAGTTGCTAACACGCTCCATTTCAACGGTTTAGGGCAGCCGGATTATTTGGCCGGTTACGGTGCAATTTGGTGCACACAATTGGCACAGTCCATATTTGAAGTGTGCAAAATTTCATGCTTCTATCTATATTATTAGCTGAGAAAAACGATGTGGTGCATTACTTTCTGAACGCCCCTCGTAAAACTAAATGAATTGAGAAGTCTCTCGTTATTTCCACCAAAACGAAAACCTTAACGTACAGCATTACGCCAGATAGACTTTGTGGCACTCATAACCATTTCCAAGTAAACCTTGTTGATCTTTCTCTCACTATAACTTCCACTGTACTTGTACTTATTTCATATATAATATATGGTCATAATAATTTAGGGATCAACATGAATGGAAGATGCCACATTTTCCCTACGAGCAAGCGTCTGTCCATGATCTGCAGTACTCTGTCTAACAAATCCTTTTTTTTTCTTTTTGAATACTTTATTTGTGGCAAGGCAACGTCTAGAATCAAAGACAATAAATAGTCTATATGATTGTACCATTGTCGTAATTTTATTTGAGATAGGTCTTAGAAATAGTGGTCCCGTCCGAGTGGGAATCATAGTGAAGGCTCTGTGATAGTAAGGGTTTAGACATTGATAGTTGATTCACAAGGGTGCTGAAAAGAGTAAGGACAGTCTCTGAAATCGGGTAATTTCTCCGATTTGCCTATCTTACGGCAATTTTATTTATCTGTAGACTCCTAAACCTCTCCTGGCTAAACAATTTTTGCCAATTACTCAACACTCATGTACACACACCAATTTGGTGCTACAAACACACGGACGTGAATACAAACTACATATAACAGATATGGGGTAATGGGTCGGCCAACACAGTAATTTAAGGTTTATGGTGTTTATTATCAGTTAAACCAAAATCACAACATTTAGCATGGTACAGTCAAAAAATCATAGTTACAAAAAATACAATTTAACAAGATGGGGGGGGGGAGGGAGGGGGAAGGATCTTTGAATAGTAGTATCCCAATATGCCCTTCCCGCTTGTATAGACAAAAGACCCAGTCCAAAGACAAGTGGTTATCAGAAAGAGACAATTTAACCAAAAGATAGATTAGTTTATTCTGATAAGGGGTATTACACTATTTAGTATGGGGTGTAGGAACAGAGTCCTAGGGTTCCCCAAGTTATCCCTTGACTAAGCACATTAAGGGAGGGGAAATAAGAAAATGTAAACAATCCCCCTTAGAGAGGAAAAATACAATGAATGAAGTGAAAGGATATTTACCAAGTAAAGAAAATTATAAGTTTAGCTAATATATCTCATTCATTCATGCACGCTAGCGATGGCCATCACACCCATTCACACTTACCGATCGTTGAATCTGGCAATCCATAGAATAACACAAACAGCTAGTAAACACTCAACAAATGTATGAGTCTTTTCCTTCGTTTTCCAGCCCCAGAATATCGGGTTTGGAGTTCAGCAAATTTTCCCGTAATCGCTGGAAGGTGAAGCATTAGTGTTCTTGTTTTGATTTTTATCTAACGTTTCTATGGGATGGCACTGTCACAGGTATAGTTATGAGAAGGTAGTGGTCTCCTGGATTTCACCACTGGTGGTGGGAAACTTCTATAGCGTGATGACAAAGACTGATCAGTGAGTTATGTTTTCTTCGGGGTTTAAATCCAGTGGAAAATAACAGGACTGTCAGTGTACAGGAAGAATATATTCTTTTCCACAGCAGAGCAGTAAAAATTATATATCGCTTCTGGCAATTGTTCTTCTCCAGTTATTTTACATAATTTATTGCTTTATGAGTTTTAAATGTTCTTGGGTTGCTTTATCTCATGTAAATTTAGAGAGCGAGACCGCACAGGGCCGCCACAAGAAGATTATATTTAAAGGTTCATAAAAATTCTGGATGGTAGAAGAACCGAGTCTGGAGGACTCTATAATTGCTGGGACGCAAAGGTATATGATCATCCTATGTGAAAAAAATAGAAAACATGAAATCATAAACCCCATACGAATCATATTCTGACGCGCGATAATTTTACAGTTAAGACTATTTTATACACTCGCGTATTCAATTATATATATTTAAGAAACTTTCCGCGAGTCTAATAGTTAAAATACATGTATATACAGAACTAAACTGTATTAATTGGTTATAAATCCCTTAGCGGCTTCTAAATAAATTTAAGCATCTATTATATTGGGAAATAACGTATAGATATATCATTTAATTTACAACTGGAAACTTTTGAGATGGGTTTATTTAATAGGTTGAAATTAACACAAACTCCAGTGAAATAAAATGAAAGAACTAGCCCACTGATCACTTGAAACTAATATATTACCGCTTGCACAAACAGAATGAATTTAAGTCTCCAATATAGAAGATATCCGCGAGAAATCTTGTTCTATAAGCTAGTACTTTATTCAGACTCTCTGGCGCAAATGATAAACGCATTCTTCAGTGGTCTCAATATATATTAAATGAAATGAGAGGTAATATCTAGATGTTAAGTTTAACGCCTTATTTGAAATCAGGGAACTTTTCTGTTTCTGCGCCGCCATCCCAGCACCATTACCCAACTATCTACCGCTAGACTTTCCCCGTTCGTCTCGGTCTGCGAGCGATTTCAGCGCTCTTCTCTGGTTCGCACTGAAGTGTTAAACGAAGGCGTGAAACAGCTTCGTCCGTTCTGGGGACCACCACTGCCTTTGAGGATACCGGTATCCCGATAAGCTTTGGCAACTCCTACTAGGCGGGATGACAGAAAGGTGTAGAGAAATGCTTGATTATAATCGCTCTAGAGATAGGCAGTAGGCGTGGTTTAACCTCCCCTAAGGCAAACCGAAACTCCCGGATCCTTGCATGATAACTGTTTATCATATTAATTATCCAACGTTGGTAAAAAATCCACGTGGAAATGATGCATAATAATGAGCCCGCGTGGAATCCACGTTGACTATTGTGTTTCACACAAATCCAGGGGCTGCGATGCTATTCAAGGCTACTATCCCTTATCATCCATCAATTCAGGGACTTCAATTTTCATACTCTACGTCACAATCGTCCCCACTTTTAGACATGAAACCATTTTTCATGTTCATTTACGACAATGAAGCTGCCCTGATTGGTAACTTTTGGATGATTGGTATCTTCGATTTCCTCCTCTTTTTCCGTATTCCAGTTTCTACTCATGAAATCAGCTCCGACATTCTGTCTTCCCGGAATATATTCCACTTTGAAGGAGTACACGCTTAATAGCAAGACCCAACGCATGTTCCTTGCGTTAAATTCCTTATTTGCGCCAAGAAAAGCTAAGGGAGCGTGGTCTGGTTGCACCGTAAAAGCTGTCCCGTAAAGAAACTCATGATGACGTCTTATCCCGTCAATCAGTGCCAGACATGCTCTTTCAACTGTGCTGTAGTTACGTTCAGCCGTATTTAATTTTCGACTGCCATACGCAACTGGGAATAACATATTCGGGTCGGTGTCATCTGCTTGCAGCAGTGTTGACCCGATGCCCTGACCCGACGCGTCGACCCGCAATACAAAAGGTTTCTTGAGGTCAGGTAACCTCAAAATGGAGTATCCGGACAACTGTTCTTTTAAAGTGCTGTATGCTTGTTCGCACTGCGAATCCCAAATAACCTTACCAGGACGTCCTTTTTTGGTAAGGTCAGTCAGGGGTGCCGATAGTCCGTTGAAATTCCGGATATATTTTTGATAATACGCACATAGTGATAAGAAAGAACGGGTGTCTTTCTTCGTTCGGGGCCTTTCAGCTGCAACTATTTTCTCAACGTTCTTCCTGACAGGCCACATACAGCCATGAGAAATAGTATGCCCCAGGAAGTCTAGCTTTTCAAACCCAATGAGACATTAACTAGGTCTGGCTGTGAGACCAGTTTCCTGTAGTCTCCTGAGGAGCATAGCAACCGTAGCAATATGTTCGTCATAGGTTTCGGATGCGATTAGTATGTCATCCATGAAATTATGGATATGGGGACTGTGCAAAGGTTCTAAAAGCATCCTCATCATCCTGGTGAATACTCCTGGTGCGTTGTGCAGTCCGAACGGCATCGCATTAAATGTGTAATGTCCTTCACTAGTGCTGAAAGCTAACAAAGGTTTAACTTCCTCCTTGACTGGTATTTGGTAATAACCTTTACTCAGGTCAGTCTTGGAAAAAATTCTTGCTTTGCTAAGCTTGGTGAACAACTCAGAAACAGTCTGGAGAGGTTCGGGCTGGAATTCCGTTACAGCGTTTATTAACCGGTAATCTATACACAGTCGAACTTCCTTATTGGGCTTCTGCAACAGTACTACCCTCGAACTGTAAGAAGATGTAGACTCACTGATAATTTCTGCTTGACGCAGCTTGTCTATTTCTCCGCGTAGGGCATCCGCTTTAGCGTACGGAATGGGGTAAACTCTGGTTCGAACAGGGGTCTTGTTTGTTAATTTCATATCAACATCTATGAGATTTGTTCGACCAGGTACATCCGTTAAAACTGCAGCGTACTGTTTCAGTAGCGCCCTGGTTTCTGTCTGTTGTTCTTCTGAGAGATTTTCGCCGAATTTGACATCTTTAAAAGATTCTGTTTGTTGCAATAGATACTCCATGCAACTATCGTCATCTTCCTCGTCTTCCGTTGCTATGGCGACCGCCAGGAGATGCTCGGAGGACGGCACTGGTCTTTCCAAATATTTCTTAAGCAGATTTATGTGAAAGACCTTCTCCTTTCCTTTAATGGAGATCTTGTAATTGGTGAGGGAGATCTTTTTAAAGACGGTAAACGGCCCTTGCCATCCGATGCGAAGTTTGTTGTTTCCGGTTGGAAGTAGCAACAAAACTTTCTCCCCTGGTTGGAGTTCTCTTTTGCAGCTTTATTGTATCTTTTAGCATGTTTTGCGAGTGCTTTCTTAAGGTTGGTTGTAGCTAGATCCCATCCTAGCTGTAGCCTTTCCTTGAGCTCCGATACATATTTGCTTGCAGAGACGACTGTCTCGTCAGCCGTTTGGTCTGTCAGGGACCGAAGTAAGGCTTCTAGTGGCCCCTTAATAGGTCTGCCGAATAAAAGTGTGGCTGGCGGGAATCCCGTAGATGCTTGGGGAACCTCTCTGTAGGCGAATAAGGCAGCAGATATATATAGGTCCCAATCTTCCGGTTTCTCTTGACCCAGCTTACGCAACATCATGGTGAGGCTGCCGTTAAAACGCTCCACGAGCCCATTTCCGGCCGGATGGTAGGGACTTGTGTGGATGTGTTTGGCCCTCAAGATCTTAAAGATCTCCATTAACAGGCTACGGAATTGGGATCCATTATCCGTCAAAACTTGTTGAGGGAATCCCAACCGTGTAAAAATTTGCACGAGGGCTTCTGCGACATGCTTGGAATCCGTGCATGTTAGCGGTATAGCTTCGGCCCACATTGTGCAAGTGTCGCCTGAGGTCAGGATGAACCTGTTCCTTCTTTTGGTCCTTTCCAGGGGTCCAATGATGTCGACAGCAACCCGTTCGAATGGAGTCCCTACTATTGGCATTTACCCCATAGGGACTGGGCGTGTCAAGTGCTTGGGTGCCACACGTTGGCATTGGGCGCAGGATTTCTCGTACCTGATAATCTCAGAGTTCATACCCGGCCACCAATAGTGGGTTTTTATTCGCTGAATAGTGGCGTTTTGTCCCATATGTCCGCTAAAGGGAAGAGAGTGCCCCATTTCTAAGATCTGGCTTCTGTACTGCGTCGGTACTAGGAGCTGGTTATTCCCTGTATCAGGGTCGCCCGTTCTACGATACAATACGCCATCTTTCGAAAAGATGTCTCCGTGGTGTCTGGGGTCCTTAGCCATGGGCAGTTTTCTAAAGCAAGGCTCCAGAGTAGGGTCCTTTTGTTGCGCCTCCTTCAGTTCATTCGGCAACAAATTTAGCGCAGGCTCCCTCTCTTTCTTGGTTTGCCCTCTTGTGGTTACCGCTGCCACAATCGGCTCTTTTGGTCTCCCAACAAATACATATCTACATCCCAGGATAACTGGGTAGATAGGATCATCCATTATGGCCGCTTTAATAACACCTCTGTCAAAGTCAGAGTGTATTTCTACCAGTGCGATAGGAAGTGTCCTGGGTGCGTCACTCTTAAAAACTTCACATAGTTTGACAGTGTCCTCTGTCTCCTGACCAGGTTTGACTAGGTGCCTGGCGACAATACAGTCAAAAGATAATCCAGTGTGAAAAAGACAAGTTGTTGAGGTACCGTTCAAAATTACAGTTCCTCGCGTTGAGGGTCTGTCCCCCTCAGGTTGAGAATCACTGACATTGACTCTTCTTTGTGATGCTGTATGCAAGCATCCGATGCGGTTTGGCCCGGTGTTTGTGCCCTGATCAGACGTCCCTGCTGTAGGGGTCTTTCCTTGCCTTGACCTTGGTGGCCGCGATGCCATGTAGGCCTGGTGGATTGATCAGGATTGTTGTTGTTTGCGGGATATCGGGTTTTGTAGAATTTCGATTTCTCTTGAGGAGGTCTCTGGGTATTAGTTTCTCGTTGGTTATAGTGCTGGGAGGAATTAGAAGAATAGGATGACTGTTCTAGATTTTGTTTTCGAGATGGCTCATCTGTGGGTTTTCGTTTAGTGCTGGGAAGTTCGGTCATTGCGTTTGCATAGCGTTCCGCCTTATTGAGGATGTCCTCAAGCTTGACTGCGCCGTGCTCAGCCAAAAATCTACGGGTTTCGTTTGATAAAGTTGATTTTATTTGTTCTACAAGAACAAGTTCCAGAATTCCCTCATATGTAAGAGGTAATTCTCATAATTCAAGGCACTTTATCAAATAGCCCGTTAAACGGGAGGAGAACTGGGGAAATGTCTCCGTGCTCTCCTTTTGGCTGTTTCTGAACATTTGCAGAAATCTTCGGGCGGTCATCTCAAAACGCTCTAGCAAGGCCTTCTTTAACATGTCGTAGTCATTTTGGTTGTTTCCCAGCTTCACGTACACATCATAAGCATTACCTTTTAGTGCCTGAGAAAGTTTAAAGCACCACCGGGAACTCTCTAACCCATACAGATTTTCCCTCCTCTCGAATTTCTCTAGGAAGGTGTCAATTTTCTCATTAGGGCTAGGGAAAGACTCTGAGACAAAAGACATCGCTGTTAAATGGGCAGATTGAGTGCTGGAGAGATCCGTTAACTGAAACTGGGGTGAAGACGGCTCTCAATTATTGGAAGTAGAAGCACCCTGACTCTCTAAGGCCTTAAGCGCCAATTCGTGCTGTCTCTCCTTCTCTCTAACCTCACGTTGTCTCTCCTTTTCTCTTTCCCTCCGAGATTCCATCTCTCCCTCAATTTTCTTGTGTTTCTGTTGACGATCTTCCGCTTCTTTCCTCTCTGCTCTATCCTGTGCTTCCTTCCTCTCTGCTCTCTCTTTCTCTTCCTTCTTCTCAGCTTCTGCTCTCTCTCTCTCTTCCTTCCTCTCAGCTTTTGCTCTCTCTTTCTCAGCGTCATATCTGTCATGTTCCCTGTTGACAAACGCGTTCGCCTCATCTCCATGCATTCCTGTCTCCCTTGCCTCCTGTCTCAACATGGATCTCAGCTGAACTCGTTCTGCCATGTCAAAGAACTGGATGCTACTAAGACGAGAGAATAAGACGAAGAAAAAAGAAGGGGAAAAACAAACTCTACACCGCTCACGAGAAAAACACAAAATATAAATTACCTGAGAAACCTCCTACCGTTATTAATTTGCTAACCTATCGCTGCTATTATCTGTCAGTTAAGATTCTTAATGCAGGCGACTACGCCACGTTAAATGGTAGGTCAAACAACTAGAAAAAAATCTACTTTTACTTATCAGTAGAGAAAATATTTTATTTTAAAACAATTTAAGGGAAAAATTTTTTTCCTTAAAAGTTAATTCTCCACCACAAAAACTCCGCCCGCCGAAGTCAGTTAAGAGAAGAGACGTTATTAACTAGACTTAAAAAATCAGAATAAGGCGTCTTTAGCTTTGCTCAACTCTGCTAACTTCAAGACTTTGTGACTGTTTCACAATCACGCGATCCCAGCAATCTTTATAAAAAAATATTTTACCAATTTTCTCTGCCAGAGAATAATTAAATTAACCAATTTTTTTTCCGTAACTCTCTGCTGCTGTGGAAAGAAAACAATCCTATATTTATTTTTTGTGTGGTCGACACAAAGTACTAAAAGCGTTGTCTAGGGGTAAAATTATTTTTATTCCCTATCTTCACAAAGACAACTCACTCACACTCTATCTAGAGTTAGACCCAGACTTAAGATCAGATCCTACTGGGGCTACCCGTTTAGTGGTACTAATTTCTAGATCAGACTCAAAATCCTGGCGAGAAACCCATTTATTGTCGTAATTTTATTTGAGATAGGTCTTAGAAATAGTGGTCCCGTCCGAGTGGGGAATGATAGTGAAGGCTCTGTGATAGTAAATGTTTAGAAATGGATAGTTGATTCACAAGAGTTCTGAAAAGAGTAAGGACAGTCTCTGAAATCGGGTAATTTCTCCGATTTGCCTATCTTACGACAATTTTATTTATCTGTAGACTCCTAAACCTCTCCTGGCTAAAACATTTTTGCCAATTACTCAACACTCATGTACACACACCAATTTGGTGCTACAAACACACAGACGTGAATACAAACTACATATAACAGATATGGGGTAATGGGTCGGCCAACACAGTAATTTAAGGTTTATGGTGTTTATTATTATTAAACCAAAATCACAACATTTAGCATGGTACAGTCAAAAAATCATAGTTACAGAAAAATACAATTTAACAAGATGGGGGGGGGGGGGTGTCTTTGAATAATAGTATCCCAGTATGCCCTTCCCGCTTGTATAGACAAAAAAAAAACCAGTCCAAAGACAAGTGGTTATCAGAAAGAGACAATTTAACCAAAAGATAGATTAATTTATTCTGATAGGGGGTATTACACTATTTAGTATGGGGTGTAGGAACAGAGTCCTAGTGTTGCCCAAGTTATCCCTTGACTAAGCACATTAAGGGAGGGGAAATAAGAAAATGTAAACAATCCCCCCTAGAGAGGAAAAATACAATGAATGAAGTGAAAGGATATTTACCAAGTAAAGAAAATTATAAGTTTAGCTAATATATCTCATTCATTCATGCACGCTAGCGATGGCCATCACACCCATTCACACTTACCGATCGTTGAATCTGGCAATCCATAGAATAACACAAACAGCTAGTAAACACTCAACAAATGTATGAGTCTTTTCCTTCGTTTTCCAGCCCAAGACTATCGGGTTTGGCGTTCAGCAAATTTTCCCGTAATCGCTGGAAGGTGAAGCATTAGTGTTCTTGTTTTGATTTTTATCTAAAGTTTCTATGGGATGGCACTGTCACAGGTATAGTTATAAGAAGGTAGTGGTCTCCTGGATTTCACCGCTGGTGGTGTTAAACTTCTATAGCGTGATGACAAAGACTGATCAGTGAGTTATGTTTTCTTCGGGGTTTAAATCCAGTGGAAAAAAACAGGACTGTCAGTGTACAGGAAGAATATATTCTTTTCCACAGCAGAGCAGTAAAAATTATATATCGCTTCTGGCAATTGTTCTTCTCCAGTTATTTTACATAATTTATTGCTTTATGAGTTTTAAATGTTCTTGGGTTGCTTTATCTCATGTAAATTTAGAGAGCGAGACCGCACAGGGCCGCCACAAGAAGATTATATTTATAGGTTCATAAAAATTCTGGATGGTAGAAGAACCGAGTCTGGGGAACTCTATAATTGCTGGGACGCAAAGGTATATGATCATCCTATGTGAAAAAAATAGAAAACATGAAATCATAAACCCCATACGAATCATATTCTGACGCGCGATAATTTTACAGTTAAGACTATTTTATACACTCGCGTATTCAATTATATATATTTAAGAAACTTTCCGCGAGCCTAATAGTTAAAATACATGTATATACCGAACTAAACTGTATTAATTGGTTATAAATCCCTTAGCGGCTTCTAAATAAATTTAAGCATCTATTATATTGTGAAATAACGTATAGATATATCATTTAATTTACAACTGGAAACTTTTGAGATGGGTGTTGGACCCATTATTTTTGTTGTTGCTACTGTTGGTGGTGGATATGTAATTGTTGATAGTGTTTGGTGTCAATCGTGCTGATTTCGCGAATCTATAAAATCTTGGTGCAGTAAGATGCAAACCCAACGTAGGCACATCAACAGGTGCCAATACTATGATAGTCAAACTCGTTACTTGAAAAGTTCATACATGGTTTATTAACATCACATAATACGGGACGATACATTCAACGTGGACGGTTAATAGGTGATTCAACATGGTGATAGTGGACGCATGTCCTCAATAAAAGTTCAAATAAATAATCTCAGAAGAATCCTTAAGTAAATTCTGACCAGGTCTCTGAGTGAATACATCAATAGTCATAAAGGTCATGAAGTAGATTAAGTACAATGTTATATTGATCAAGGTTGACCTTTCCTCAAGGACAGGAGATTCTCATTATACTTGGTAGTATCTAAGATCCCGCTCTTTAGTATTTTCATATATAAAGAAGTCCTCATCAACGAATCATAATAGAACGTAGGTGCAGGTTCCTACTAAATACCTTCAAGGCATGTAAAGTTACTTAGGCATCGATACATGAATTACCTCTTGTATTAGCCGTGACTGACCCCAACGGCTTCCTAATAATATATATATATCGTAGATCCACGGTAGTTACCGATGATCTCTTTGATAGGCATTTACTGGCATATAAAAATACATCTTCAGCTGTGAATCCATTTCGGTACAGGCTAGTTACCTGATATCGACTAGATGCTCACGACTTTGCAGAACAATCATTATTATAATAATAAATACATACGTGGTTCTTCCAACGAATGAACACTCACGTGGACGACTACCGGCTACGACTGCTAATCCGCAGGACCGGGTCTAAAACCTCAATACTTTACTCAAAACACGGGTTTCGAACTCCCAAAGCTTCCTTTGTAGGACTTGGGATTCTTGCTTCTCAAACCCACAGATGACGTCAACTGACTGTCTAGATACACGTGCGGACAGGATAACCCCTATACGCCTTAGTGCACAACCGTGCGCTAATGAAATCAAACTCACCAATAAGACTTACTCTCGTGTAAGTCGGTGCGTAAAGTTTATTACTGGTAGGACAACATATTAATAATATGAGACTACCTTCATCTGTAAAGGAGTGCAGAGATCTACGAAAAGGGCTCTACAATGGGTTTATTTAATATGTTGAAATTAACACAAACTCCAGTGAAATAAAATGAAAGAACTAACCCACTGATCACTTGAAACTAATATATTACCGCTTGATCTATTGAAATCAGGGAACTTTTCTGTTTCTGCGCCTCCATCCCAGCACCATTACCCAACTATCTACCGCTAGACTTTCTAGTTCGTCTCGGTCTGCGAGCGATTTCAGCGCTCTTCTCTGGTTCGCACTGAAGTGTTAAATGAAGGCATGAAACTGCTTCGACCGTTCTGGGGACCACCACTTCCTTTGAGGATACCGCTCTCCCGATAAGCTTTGGCAACTCCTACTAGGCGGTGTGACAGAAAGGTGTAGAGAAATGCTTGATTATAATCGCTCTAGAGATAGGCAGTGGCGTGGTTTAACCTCCTCTAAGGCAAACCGAAACTCATAGATCCTCGCATGATAACTGTTTATCATATTAATTATCCAACGCTGGTAAAAAATCCACGTGGAAATGATGCATATTAATGAGCCCGCCTTCAATCTACGTTGACTATTGTGTTTCACACAAATCCAGGGGCTGCGATGCTATTCAAGGCTACTATCCTTTATCATCCATCAATTCAGGGACTTAAGTTTTCATACTCTGCGTCACAACCATCAAGGCAAGAGTACCGCCGTATGATTAATTTCGAATCGACATTTAGATTGGTTAAATCAACGCTGGACTGAGGAAACCCTTCAAAAACATTTCGTCAATCATTGTCGCGTGTTTATCTCCCTTGCTCTGCAGTAGTGCTCAAACAATGGCCAGACTTAGAGTATAATGATGAGGGTATTCAAAGGTATCAACCTTCGCTCAAGATTACTCTTGGCAGAGATATAAATAGAAGAATGATGCTTATACTTCAAGGAGCCTCACAGACATTTTAAGATAATCAAGCTTAACAACTGAGACCATCTAAGGTGTCATCAACTTTTTATCTTCCCGCCCCTTCTGTGAGGAAAAAAGATATTTGCTCGTATTTTCTGAGCCCTCAGCTGAAATGATTCAGTAAAATATTACTTTAATAGTGTCGTGCTTAGATAGGTTTTAAAGTTATGTAAGGTCCCACCTGAGTATAAGGGATGGTGATAATACGAGAGAAGTAAAGGTGTAAGAAATAGAATTTCACGAGTGAATAGTTTAAGGAGAAGATCTGTCTCTGGACTGAGTAGTTTCTCTAGTCCAGCCTATCTATACGACTATAATTTAGTATAAGACAATCTTGCTCCTCCCTATATTGAGAAATATAAGTTAAGGTTTAGCACTAGTGTTACGTGCAGTCTTTGATATCTTACAATATTATACATAGGTAATTTTTTAGTGCTTAAGGGAAAGTCATTATTGAGTTACTTCCCTTGAAAGTTGTGCCGTCTCTTCGATCAAACTCCGCGGATGAATCCATTATTTCTGCGATTTATTCTTTGTTTGGGTAGTAATAGATTGTTCTTGCTTCAGAATATCTATGGCCTGAATTTATGTGTATTGTTTGTCTGAGTAGGACGAGTCTGTCTTATATCTGTATATCTTTACATATCTAAGTCGAACTATATGTTCTGTTGTCTCTAGAGAGGTCAAAGGCTATGCGGCGGATGTGTCGCTAGAGTGTGGTGTGATTTGGCTTCGTCCTGATAGGGACTGTGTTTCCTATGTCGGCCTGTCGCCGGGGAAAAAGTGATCTCAGTATTTGTGGGGAAAGTGATAGTCGTCTAGACCTATCGTGTATGCTTTACCCCAGTGTTTATTCGTATTGCCAAGGAATGGCAGTTTCATATTTCTTATACCAAGGTAATCCAAGATACTTTTATGAACTCTCGTACGAAGCCACCATTTTCGATAAGAGAATATATTTGACTCGATGAAAACGACTTCGATTCCTAGCAGCACTATATTCTGTAGAATGCAGTCAATTGTTCATGATCAAATCTACAGAGCAATGCAATGTTTTATGAATGACTAACTTTAGGACAGATTCATTATCTGTATCCAAACGTGAGTGACAGCTCACGAGTGAAGCCATCTTGGATCCAAACATGTAGTGACTTTCAAGAAGAGAAAAGGGGATGCCCGTATTATCGCTTGTTTAGTCCAGAGATCACTGCTACACATGAGAACCCTTTATCAGCGGTTCAATATTATTATATGAAAAAAATATGTGCTGAACATTATGTGGGAGAATCGTCGCTAAACGAGATTAGGTTTAGAAGCCATCTGAAATATTGTTTATAAGCTGACGTGCTCAGTCAGTGAAGTCAGATGATATATATGCATGGGCGATACTGAGGGCTTGGCTACTGACAGTCCATTATAATATTAATCTACATGAGTGCCCATGTAACATAACATTGCAAGACCAGTTATCCACTGTACTATGATGTATTATGCCAACCTGTGATTTGTCACTATCTGTGCTGTCGAGTGTGTACGTCCAATTAAACTTTAGTAAAGGTACACAGTCGTTGGTGTCGATGACTTCCAGCCATACATGAGTGTGAGAAAAGAACATTTTTGTCAACACCACGAACCCTTATTGTCATTCGCACATTACACACTCAATCCATGTCTACACACCACTGCGTAGGTCAAGTTGACATTCCATACACTACAGTGGAGCAAACAACACCATAGAGATCTTATCAACTGATGATGATGATGTCTGCTTCCATCCACTTATATTTATCCTTTTGGTGGATATCATTAACGGGAATAAAAAAACCAACTTTATCAACTAGGTTACAGTATAGACAGTAAAGAAAGAACACAGTTCCCACTAAACGTTATCCAATGAAATTAAACAATAGTCGAACAGAGTGCAGATGATACAATGTTTCCTGTACTAAAGAAAATATTTCACTCTCTCTCTCTGTCATACGTGGCCACACAATCTCGCTTCTTACCCTATTTCTTGGTGAAACAATCTGTTGGACGTAAAAAATCCGTGAATATGTATATAAGGTCCAGAGTATTTATCGTCCGAATTGGGCCACAGTCTCTCCACAAGTAATTTAATTCTATAAGGGGGACGCCTAATTTGGTGATTGATTCCTGAATAAATAATGTCACCTTGGATAGTTAATGCCGAGACTCCAGAGATCTGGTGTTCACAGTAAACAGTAGGAAAACCTCTGATTGCTAAAAACTGTTAATTATTGTTACTTGATGCTGATGGTAAATCCTATCAGCTGGCTCTGGTGAGTGCCGATTCTGAAATAGCGTAATTCTTCTGGATAGAAATATTCACTTGGATACGACTATCAAAAGTCGGGAGAATTGTTGTTGTATCCCACACACCCCAGTGGGCTGATAAAAGGCAACAAATATATATCTGGGTATTTGTAGGTCCAGTTAAAATTTACTATTAAAATGTTCGTTAGTCTCTGTAGCCGGTCCTGTTCACAACTGAACTTGGGGACGCGTAAGCCAAAAGAAAACAACTTTAATCCAATCAGTAAAATGGAGACAAGGCACAAGATATAGACCAAAATAAAGCCAAACATTAAAAAACGGCTGGTCGCCGTTGATCAGGTCATGCCAGAAACCCAGAAAGAAAACACCACGAAACTATTAACACATTTATTCCCAATGGTTCTAGATAACGTGGTTAGAATCTCAGAAAAATTCTGAGCGACACTGATAACTAATTTGGGAAAGACGCAGTTTATATACGATCATGTTATTATAATCTCTAGAAGATGTTAATTTTCACACTCTGTTTCCCAGCAGAGAAATCTGAAACTACGTTTCCCATATAAAAGGTTAACGGTCGCTTCTGTCGGCCGTTGCTAACCGACAACAGAGGCTTAACCCGTGTATCGGGCTTCCGTCCGAGATTTTCCCTGTTTCTCGAGATCAAAGCGTTTATCTCCCTCTGAATGTACGAACATCAAAGGATTAGCTCCCCTTATAGAGAATCTTCAAGGTCGTTACTCTTCCACGTGTTTTCCACGTGCGATCTGTCAGTTATCGTAATATTGACAGATCAGCTCGCGTGAGAAACTTGCGTAAACGAACGTGGTTCGCCCCCTGCTATGAATGACAGGTTGCGAAAGTTGGTAAACAAACTCGTTTGTTATGGTCAAGTAAATAGAGGCGTGGATTAAAAGTTGAGTCAGACAGGCAGAGAAATGTGTGACTTAGCGAATCTTATGACGTTAACGGGAAAACAAAGGCTGTCGGATGCTGTAGGCTAGATTTCCATTACACTTCACTGTCAACTACCAATTTATGCTGTGGATTTAATAATGACACTAATATAATATTTGGCTCGCTCCGCTAGGAGACGACCACAACATGAAATGGTTGACACAGACAGATAACACTTTCTACAGGAATTCCCTTTTTGATAGAACACTGCACACAGTATAGCCAGACACGGCTGAAAACAGTATGGAATACATATAACACTGCCCGAGACACTTCTCGAATTAATATATCAAATTAATCTCACACATGACAGTATAGCAGTACTATAAAAACTTGGTACTGAAAATCGCTCACTATGGCGAACCAGAACTACAACAATGGAAAACTCAATCCACTGGCAAATTATACACGATGGCCTGACAATAATATCACTAGACACTAAACCACTCCAGAATTAAATTATGTCCAACAGAATAAACCACTATAGCAAACTCTCGGCCATAATCCATACTCAATGAAAAGGGAAACCAAAACACGTCCGTCTCGGACAAGCCAGAAAACCATCTCACTCTGCCTTTCCCGCTTAAACTATATTCGACTTCCGTCCTCTTCACGTGACTCAGTCGTTTCTTAAAAAGTTATCAGGGTTGCCAAAACTCGCTGATAACGATGTCACCAACCTAGTTTTTCTGCCACTATAAAATACGCCGTGACATCCACACCCCCCCCCCCCTCCCCATCCCCCCTTTAGAAATAAAACGTAGTTTTCTTCCCTCGAGGGAGTCCTCGCCCGACCCCGTACGGAGTTGGGACGAATCTATGCCATGACAGCACCTCCTCCTCTGCCTAGAGAGTGCCATAGTTGTCCACCAACATTGTCGTTCATGCCTTCTCAACCTATCCACCAAACACAATATGAGCATGAAATAAGCCACCCCAGGTACTGGTAGTCGTGAAAAATAGCAACGACTGTCCACACCTGGTCTAACAAATACCCTACATCGTCCATTCATAGTTATTCTTATCTAGGCATCCAACCCAATAACTAATCTCCTAGCATAGACAATGCTATAAATATACATTATATTCGATTCTAGTGCAGATTGCCTTTATGGCACCAAAATACTTACATTGCAAAGCATAACATAGTACAGCATAAACATGCATTGCAAAGCATCACATGATCTTTACAAGTTTACAACACATCTCTAATACTAGCACAAATAAACAACCCTTACTGGACGCTCCAGTCCTTAACACACCTTATAATCTGGACAGCGCGTCCGCTACTACGTTATGTACTCCCTGAATCGGAAGAATAGTGAAGCGGAACTGCTGCAGTAATAAGGCCCATCTTGTCAACTTAGCACTCGTTGACTTCGCCGCCTGCAGGAATAGCAGCGGCGTATGGTCCGTTTGAAGGAAGAAATGCGCTTCCAACAAATACCTTGCCAGCTTAGAGACGGGTCATACGATCGCCAGGCATTCCCTTTCAATCGTTGAGTACCTCGTCTCTGCTGGCAGTAGTTTACGACTCACGTACAACACCGGATGAAGTGACTCTTCATGTTCCTGCAGTAAACAGGCCCCTATGCCCACTGAGGAGGCATCGGTGTGCAAGACTAGTGGTTTACGTAAGTCTGGCAACCTCAAAATCGGTTCACCTGAAAATACTTATTTTATTTTACAGAGGGCTTCTTGGCATTTATCTGACCATCTTATCTTATTTGGTTGCCCTTTCTTTGTGAGTTCTGTTAAAGGCTCCGCCAAAGTTGAGAAATTAGGTATAAATTTATTGTAAAAGTTAATCAGTCCCACCAGACTCTTTACCTGTCTCTTTGTCCTCGGCACCTGCAACTCTATGGTTTTGGTCACCGTGTTTCCTTCTGGTCTGATAACGTTATGACCCACCACATGACCTAAGAAGCTCAGTTCTGCGTATCCGATGGATACTTTGCTCGGATGAGCAGTGAGCCCGTGTGTCTTTAAGCATTTTAGAACATCGAACACCCCCTCTATGTGCTGGTCCCACGTGTCATGAAACACGCAGATGTCATCGATGTACGTTATTACATCGTTCCTATGGCCTAACACCTTCCTCATCATTCTGACAAATGTTGCGGGTGCATTCACTAACCCAAAACACATGCCGTTAAATTGAAAAAGACCCCTTGGTGTTGCAAATGCCATAAGAGGTTTCGCCCCTTCAGCTAGTGGCACCTGCCAGTAACCCCTTGACAGATCTAGTTTGCTGAAATACAGGGCATAGGAGAGTTTGGTCAGAAGCTCCTCCTGATTCGGCATAGGCTCTGCGTCCGCCACCGTAATGTTATTAAGTTTTCGAAAATCGATACATATTCGAAGGGACCCGTTCTTCTTCTTTACCACTAATAATGGGAAGGAGTAAGCTGACTCGGAAGTGGAGATAATGTTAAGCCGGACCATATCATCGATTTCCTTTTTAATCGCCGTCTTATAGTGCAACGGTATCGGATATGGTTTCACCCTTATAGGCTGGTCATCAGTCAGTAATATGTCGTGCACTATCGCATTAGTGCGTCCCGGCAGGTCGATTAGGACTTCGCCGAAATCCACAAGTATCGCACGCAATTGCGTCTTTTGACCGTGTGACAGCTCATCACAGATCGACACGTCCGTCCATGACTCGGATGGGGCCAGAGGCACAAGTGATAGGTGGAGATTAACATCGTCTCCGCTGTCTCCGGAATCCTCGACTACCACCGACGCCGCCGACTCTGCTCCATTCTCCAACACTGCGTCTATCACGCCTGACAACTCCTCCGGCCGTTCTACGTATGGCTTCAACATTTTTACGTGGAACACCTTCTCCCTATTTCTAATCTTGATAAGGTAGTTCACGTCCGTCAACGTTTTAAGGACTGGAAACGGCCCTTGCCAGGAGATGCTCAACCTGTCCTGTTTAGTAGGGAGAAGTAACCACACTTGTTCCCCTGTCTGGAGTGAAATCACTCTGCTACCCCGGTTCGCGTATCGTCGATGTTGAATACCCGCTTGGGATAGCGACTCTCGTGCTAACGCACACGACCTGACTATTCGTTCTCGCAAGCCAACGACATAGTCATATGCTGAAATCAACGATTCTCCCGTATGCTTCCCGATGATCCAATCCTATCAACTACTTCCTTCCACCCTATACCAAACTTGACCGAACTATCTCCCATCTGGCACCCATTTGCCGCCTGCGACAATCTAAACTAGATGGTACCGACACCTCAAACTCCGTTACTCCACCTAGATCAGTACCACTACACCACAAACCTACTTTGTAATACCTCGAATTGAAATGCCAAAAGTCAGCTACATCCTTATTTCATCACTTTTGACACATATACTAGCAATGCTTGCCAAACTAGCATCAAAATTAACTTGCAACACAGTGTCAGGCACTATAACAATGTCCAAATATTTCCTGAACTAACACCAGACTGACAACACCCTTACACTGTGACCTGGAAACAAAAAACACAACAAACTGGGTTATATACCGCAACGCGTCACACTTGACCGACCACAGTTCACAACTACTGACTGACAAACACACTGACCTGAAGCTGGACAATCAAAAATACTCACTATCGTGACTTCGTACACATGAAGGCGCCAACACTCTGTGACTACAACCTTTTAACACTCTGTGTGCATCCTAAGCTCTGGCTTTATAATGAACATTTAGGCCCCATGGCCTTTTAAAGGATAGGACGAACCACCCAGATGTCAACTGTCGCGAGAGGTTCAGATGTTAATAAAATAAATGCTATCCTGGACAAATAGATGTATCAGATGATTCCAAGATAGTGCCAGATAAGAAACTGGTCTTAAAAGAAATACCCCCTTCTCTGAAAAGAGTAAGGGTGTGTCGACATCAAAGTGGGGTCAAGCTATGAAGATCTACAGGAATGATGATAGTGTTGGGTCCTGAAGATCTATCTGCTACCTCTCCAGATCCCACAATGAGTAATGTTTATATATTTGTTTGTGTGGCTAATTATCTAGGGGTAAATTAAATTAGTTATACGTAATAACTATCAAACAGAACATTAATTTAATTACAATAATTAAGTAAGACTGAATGAAAGTATTTACAATTTATTGTTCCTAAACCTGTTTTCTTCTGGTTAGGAAAACTTAAAATCAGTTTAAAAGGTATTTACAAAAGGAAATAAATAATATGGAATGTTCTCCATAAAAAGGCAACAAATATGCTTTTATATTTATTTATGTATGTAATTAAAGTTCATTCACTAGCTCACAATCTTCATATCAACGTCCCTGGCTGGTAACGTAATAGGAGTTGAATATGGTCCTCTGTGAATCCTCATATAATGTTGCATTCTATAATCAGTCTGTATTATAATAGTTTTACTTTGAGTCTTTAATACTTTTATTTTCTTTATTCTAGTTCTTTTTAGTATTACTGGATCATCTGAACAGTGGATCTATGTGTCCACTTAACTTAATTGTAGTCTGAGACACCTCCAATCCTGGCTGGGTTCGCACAGAATATGAACTCCAGGCTGGGATATGTAGCTTTCGTTCCAGTTTTAGGAGGAACAGTTCACCACCATGATTCCTCTCAAGTGGATGCCTCATGAACTTGCAATATTACCAGGACAAAACCTGGAATGAAAAGACATTCGCAAAACTTGTAGGGTCCCTTAGTTTTCTCCTACATGCAAACAACATCACGTACACACATTAAATCAGTCACAGGACAGTTACCTCAATACCTCACAGCCAGTTCAATTTGATTACTCATTTCCTTAATACATAGTATGTTAGATCCATTCGTCCATGATTGTCTTCCATACAATAATCAGGTTAAGTACAAAATAGTAACTAACATCTTGATTACATCATATTAATATATCCTAGCATCCTATCTTATGTTCTTGAACAGTGTGTCGTTCCAGAAGGAAATACTCATTCAAATACCCTAATAGACTTACAGTCGTACTTGTGCCATAATTTTGCAAATATCCTACACTGTTTCCATTTCTGGCCTGTCGTCTTTAAAACTACACACGTTTGTAAGGAAATCCGTTACACATTTGGCCTATTTTTTCCTTCTAACACATCAGCGAACACATATGTGGATAACTACAGGCAAACAACATGAATATATACAAATATTTTAATATATCGCTTACCCTCAGGTAAATAACATAAGCTGATACTGGCTTTCAATGGTTTCTCTACGTCTGCTTTAGGTACAGGCGGCAAAATATTTGACAGTTTATATTTGCGCTCTCTCTAGTATCGCTCATGATTTAAAATTGTTAGTGGCAAGAATCCGCCCAAGTTTAAGGCCTTATATAACGCCGTATTCGACCAATCGAGACACAGTCAAAACTGGCGTTAAGAATTTTCACTCTGCTCGTTTTTCAGCCCTACCGTATAATGTGCCTAAGTTTAAATATTTTATATATTTTACTTATTTTTGGGCCGATTTCAATTATTAAAAGCTCTAATAAAACTAGAAATTGATCTCTATCGTTCTAGCTAATAATATTTTAGTTAGCCCAGTGCATTTAGATCTGTGCATGCTTTAACTAACTAAATTGGGGATTACCCTGAAGTAAAATTATCATTAAAACTGATTTTTCTCGTACAATAAAATATTATTATGAGGAAGTCTTTACACTAACCTCTTAAGTAATATCCCAGCTATAATTTGAGCTATTCCTTTTTGTTTACATATCTTTAGTTTTTAAGTAATAAAATATCTTCGTTCTGTCAAATACATAAAATAGGCCCTATTATCAAGCATGAAAAGGTTCCTTATCACTACTAGAAAAAGGGGCGATTCTATTCGTTGTTAAAATTGTACTGTTTATCTTCGATATTTTCGAGCGGTAATTTGACGTGTTGTAATACAGACCAAAATACGACATCAACTACCAATTTATGCTGTGGATTTAATAATGACACTAATATAATATTTGGCTCGCTCCGCTAGGAGACGACCACAACATGATATGGTTGACACAGAAAGATAACACTTTCTCCAGGAATTCCCTTTTTAATAGAACACTGCACACAGTATAGCCAGACACGGCTGAAAACAGTATGGAATACATATAACACTGCCCGAGACACTTCTCGAATTAATATATCAAATTAATCTCACACATGACAGTATAGCAGTACTATAAAAACTTGGTACTGAAAATCGCTCACTATGGCGAACCAGAACTACAACAATGGAAAACTCAATCCACTGGCAAATTATACCCGATGGCCTGACATTAATATCACTAGACACTAAACCACTCCAGAATCATAATTATGTCCAACAGAATAAACCACTATAGCAAACTCTCGGCCATAATCCACACTCAATGAAAAGGGAAACTAAAACACGTCCGTCTCGGACAAGCCAGAAAACCATCTCACTCTGCCTTTCCCGCTTAATCTATATTCGACTTCCGTCCTCTTCACGTGACTCAGTCGTTTCTTAAAAAGTTATCAGGGTTGCCAAAACTCGCTGATAACGATGTCACAAACCTAGTTTTTCTGCCACTATAAAATACGCCGTGACAGTCACAAATAGCTCTGAATGGCTATGTATTTAAATTAATTGTGTCATACGGGTGCTATTCACTCAATAATGATTAAATCAACTATAAATTTGTATTTACAGATAACAAATTTAATAATAATTATAGTTAACACAGTTAAAATAGTGTTTTTATGAAGCACTGATGTTTTCGTCACTGGTAGTGACTTTAAAGTGGCTATCGTCATAAAATAAAAGTTCTTTTGCTGGGCCTGACAATTATACTTAACTAGCCAGGTGTTGATAATGATTTGTTGTTGGTGTTGAGTTCCGTCACTGTTGGTTCCCAAGGGTGTTGTTGACTGTTCCGTCAATCGTCAAATTGTGTGGATTTAGCACGTCCCTGGCAATAATGCTGGGGGAAACCACTCCAATTGTCAAGGAAAACGTGTTCAAGACCCACCTGATGTAGACTTCTAGCATAGACTGACTGCTGACAACATGAACCGCAGACTTGTACCACAAACTGAAATAATGTAAATGTCTCTTCTAAGTATATGGTCTCCTGATATGAGAATCAGACGCACTCCGCTCCATTTCACCACTTCATCTTCCTCAGAATTTTTTACCCTCCCTAAGCAGTAATGTTAAACCCAGTGAGTCGGATGAAAGTGCGTTTGGACAGTGAAAACCGACAATAGCATTATATATTCATATACATGTATTAAAATGATGATATCATAAATGCGTACACCAGGGTGTCATCGTCATCCACTCCCTGCTCCACATGGAGCCTGGGGCAACCTCTGCCTTTTCTTTGTGTCTAATATCAGAAGACCCTCTAATACTTGGTCCTGTCCTTATGTTGGAATCATGTTTCTATTCGTTATCCTAACGTCTGAAATGTCTTCTTCTTTACGAGATGAAAATGCAGTGAAGCAGTCCCAAAATGTTGCAGATTATAAGCAACATTTTGCTCGCCCGCCCGTGTGGTTTCTTTAGAAAAAAACTCCAATCAGAAATGGTTTATTTTAGCAATTCCATATCAATCCAACTACGAATTAGGGTCTGATATCGGTAGGGGTCTTTTCCCCCCACTACCCTCATCTGTATAACACTCTGCATAACACACAAAATATTTTCTTTACATGTCATTTACAATTTCATTTGCTTATCTTTCACGACCATATAAGGTCTCTCTTCTTCCTTTTTGCCTGTCATGTTTACAAACTCAATACTTCACAGATCTAACATTACAATCTCTCCCAGATGTTATTTTCCTTGTAATTGTTTATTACAACAAGGTCATGGCGGACATAATTACGTCACTCCGTGCTCCAAAATCACATCTGTTATCTCACTGTCAGTGTCTTAATCTTTAACCAGATTAGCATCATCCGACACGTCATGTGCGCACTGACAGTTTATCTCCCAAAACTGTCTGTCCTATCATATTGAAACAACTTCGACAACATGGTTTGTGTATCTTCACAGACAAAAGTCTGGGTTAACAATAGGTATGTCTCTCAGTGTAAACTCTTACTCCGTGTGGAGCTAGCGATAAGCGAAAAGTAAATGTGGAATGTTCGCTCTGCAAAAACAGAAGTCAGTGTAGTTTCAAAAACAGGTCGAGTGATCGGGTAAAATTAAGGGAGTGACAAATTAGAACAAAATGTGATAAGAGAACCTTAAACTATGAATGCGAAAACAGCGTTAAGGGGAAAAGGGGGCAGGAAGGGGACAGAAAAAGTTAAAAGGATGGCACAGGAAAATGTAACGATCAAAGATTGATTCGTCACAATCATAAACACAAAACCAAGAGGGAATCATCATCACCATTGCCCTTCACCTAATAAATTCCAAGTCCTTGCATCCTGTGTGTGACGTTGGTTTTAAAAAAAGAGAGTGTGTGCAGGTGTGTGTATGAATGAAAGAGTGACAGATGAAAGAAGTAGGCGCTATTCTATTAAGAATGCCTGCTGTCCATTGACACATGAAAGAACACTCTCTCTCTCTCTTTATCAGGGCAGTTCACCATGTGAGCATGAAAAACGATGTTTTAAGAATATTAAAACTTGCCTCTTAGTGAATCTGAAATACAGATTACTGGAAAATAGGATATAGGCAGAGGTTTTGGCATTCGTGTCACACTTTATCCCTTCCCTGATTTCTGTAATTATCTTGTCATTTACAATTACAGTGATGTAGCTCGTGCCCCCAGGTAAAAGAATAAAAGACTTATCTTATTACAAGGTATACTTATTACCAAAAAGTTTACATTCAACATAAATGTGACACAGAGAAAATAAAATAGACTCGATGTTTTGATTTCTAGAAATAAAAAATAAAATTTCCAAAAGACATATAGAAAAAGAAATCCAGTGTATGGTGTTTGTTTTTACAAATTCAATACAAGTGTTACTTTGAACATGTTACTGTTGTTTCATAAAAAGGTATATTTTTAACAAGACACGCCCAAAATCGGCCAGCACGCATCACGTGATGTAGCGTCGGTCATCCTGTCAAGCCATGCCAATGGACTCATAAACTCTTCTGGCCGTTTCTAGCATTCTGTCTTGCCGTGGCCCATTTAAAAGGTATCTACCTCTTGTACCCTGTCAAAACATGAACTGTCTTGCAATGCTATCAACAGGTATGTCCTCAATGAGTATCCCATCCGTCTCCAGGGTCTCTTCTCATCTCATCTTCCACTGGCACTTGTCTGTTGGTTGAGATCAGTTCCACAATGGTGAGCTTGTACTATTTCAATTCTTCTGTTCTACACAAGCACACTTTAATGAAAGTCTATAACTTCTTGAATGCTAAATCAGCATGAAATGATAGGAAGAAAAACGTTATAACCCACGAAGGAGAGACGCCCTACAGTCATGAAGAAAGAGGGATACATCTGAAAATAGCTGTAGATGAAAGAGATAGAGAATTGACATACCATTTAAATCCTTCTATTCTACGCAAGCACACATTTATGAAAGTCTGTAACTTCTTCAATGTTAATTTAGTAGAGATCTATCAGGATAAAAACTTTACAACATACAAAGGAGAGACGCCAGTACATACCTGAAGAAGAAGAGACGCCACTACATACCTGAAGAAGGAGGGACACATCTGAAAATAGCTGAAGAAGTTGAGAAAGAGATGAGAGAAATAAAATGAGCAATCGCTAGTCTAAGCGTCCGGGAAGCCAGGCGCAATAATTGATTGACACAATGAAAAAATAATGTCAAGTACTTACGAGATTTCTATTGTCAGAAAGATAATAGATTTTTTTATTTTTTTGTTGTTGTTGCTTGTAACGCTCTACAACAGGGTTTCTTAACATTTTCTTCTGCCATGACCCCTTCGATTACCCGATGAATGCTTTGGGCCTCTTTGATTTTCCGATGAAGGCTATGGACCTCTTTGATTGTCCGATGTCGGCTATGGACCACTTTGATTTTCCGATGAAGGCATAAAAACAATGTACATAAAAGCATAGTTACAAATTGTAGGTTATGAGGCCCGTGGACCACAGGTTAAGAAACCTTGCTCTACAAACTTTCAGTTTCCCGAACAGTGAAAAGTGTTCCTTTATCCAATGAAGAAATCTCTATCAGTCTAGCTACATCTTTGTTATTGTGACTGTCAGAAAGAACGAACGAACTTTGTTTTCAAAGGGTTGAGATCTGGATGCGCTGACCTGTGTAACATTCTGTCCTTCTCTTTCGTTCTCATTTATTCTTACATGCATTTTAAGTAACAATTTTAAGTTAGACATTACTGAAAATAACGTAACAGTATACTGATGTTTACAGTTTTAATCACAATCAAGAAAGAACAAAATAAAATAATCATCATCATAAAACCTTATAGAAATGTAAATTAAATGCTTCAGAAGCATTATTAGATTGAAGAAAGGGGGGTATTCTAATCTGTATTGATATTAAGGTAGAGAGATATTATGAAACGACTGATTGCTATTCTGACGAGCAGGGCAGGGAGTGCCTTCTTTTGAGCAGCTTTTCAGTCGTCAGTAGAATAAAAACTGTACTATGTTGCAACACAGTTTTAGTTAGTCAGACCATTCACAATTTTTTGTTTGTTTCGTTTACTCCATTCTCTAATGAGCTCCATGCAGTTCCCGGGGTTCTCTGGGAAGGCAAAGAAAGACTGAAACTACAGCTACATCAGGCATGCCGCATAAGAGGCGACTAATATGAAATTGCTAGACCGTCTGTAATGTAGTTGTTCCTAGACCGTCTGTAATGTAGTTGTTCCTAGACCGTCTGCACTGAGTTGTTGCTAGACCGTCTGTAATGTAGTTATTCCTAGACCGTCTGTACTGTAGTTGTTCCTAGACCGTCTGTAATGTAGTTATTCCTAGACCGTCTGTAATGTAGTTGTTCCTAGACCGTCTGTAATGTAGTTGTTCCTAGACCGTCTGTAATGTAGTTGTTCCTATACCTTCTGTAATGTAGTTGTTCCTAGACCGTCTGTAATGTAGTTGTTCCTAGACCGTCTGCACTGAGTTGTTGCAACACGGTCTGTAATGTAGTTGTTCCTAGACCGTCTGTAATGTAGTTGTTCCTAGACCGTCTGTAATGTAGTTGTTCCTAGACCGTCTGTACTGTAGTTGTTCCTAGACCGTCTGTAATGTAGTTGTTCCTAGACCGTCTGTAATGTAGTTGTTCCTAGACCGTCTGTAATGTAGTTGTTCCTAGACCGTCTGTAATGTAGTTGTTCCTAGACCGTCTGTAATGTAGTTGTTCCTAGACCGTCTACACTGAGTTGTTCCTAGACCGTCTGCTCTGTGTTGTTGCTAGACCGTCTGCACTGAGTTATTGCTAGGCCGTCTGCACTGAGTTGTTCCTAGACCGTCTGCACTGAGTTGTTCCTAGACCGTCTGTAATGTAGTTGTTCCTAGACCTTCTGTAATGTAGTTGTTCCTAGACCGTCTGAACTGAGTTGTTCCTAGACCGTCTGCACTGAGTTGTTGCTAAGCCGTCTGCACTGAGTTGTTCCTAGACCGTCTGCACTGAGTTGTTGCTAAGCCGTCTGCACTGAGTTGTTCCTAGACCGTCTGTAATGTAATTGTTCCTAGACCGTCTGTAATGTAGTTGTTCCTAGACCATCTGCACTGAGTTGTTCCTAGACCGTCTGCACTGAGTTGTTGCTAAGCCGTCTGCACTGAGTTGTTCCTAGACCGTCTGTAATGTAATTGTTCCTAGACCGTCTGTAATGTAGTTGTTCCTAGACCATCTGCACTGAGTTGTTCCTAGACCGTCTGCACTGAGTTGTTCCTAGACCGTCTGCACTGAGTTGTTCCTAGACCGTCTGCACTGAGTTGTTCCTAGACCGTCTGCACTGAGTTGTTCCTAGACCGTCTGCACTGAGTTGTTGCTAGGCCGTCTGTAATGTAATTGTTCCTAGACCGTCTGCACTGAGTTGTTGCTAGGCCGTCTGCACTGACGCATACGCTCCTTACCGAGCATGGAGTCAATAGTGCAGCTTTGTCTCCAGGAAGCCTTCACCAAGCAATGTGTTTGCTACTTACAGCAGTGGTTTCTGTGGCAATTGATTTTACATGGTTGGGTTGCCAGCCCTAGCAAAACCTTACATTAAATCTCATTGGTGCTGAGCTTAATAAACATAGCAACAGTTGTCATCAGTAGGCAAGTAATATACGCTATTGAAGATCAAAAGCGCGTTTTCTTTCTCCTTAAGTTTCAGCTTTTGAGCTTGTTGACGGCAACAACTAATATACGCTATTGGAGCTGGAATAACCGCAGCTGCTGGCACCAGACTTGCCCTGAATTAGATCCTCGCTAAAGGTTGTAAAGTGTGCGCATTCCTATTGTGTGAGATCGGATGCCTAGCCTTCTCTTATAAGGGCGGAGAAATAGAAGGTCCCATGTGCAAGTTGCGCGCGTTAAAAATCTTTTGGCAGTTGGAAATCGTACAGAGTAGGCCATACGGCCGATGGCCTAGCATAATTTAAAAATTAGAAAAACCTACCCACCACAAACATATTTATAGAATTTGTGATTCCTGTATGCACACAATGGGATCCTCGCTAGGTGCTACTGAGTTCGTGCACTGTGCTGAGATCCTCCTTGTGTGATCTAAATGAGATCTTAGCACTTACGGAGTTGCCGGAAGAGGGTAAGTTGCACGCCTGCTGCCTTCCTTAAATAACATGAACGAAAAAGGAACATCTCATTAACGTGTGTTCCTAACGTTAGAAAAATAGAATTTTCCGTTGGGCCGTCTTCGCCGAGACATATAGACTTGACGGTGAGGTTAATGGGCACGTCTTGGAAGTATCCTATATTTTATAAAGTCCGAGTTCCTAATTTTAACTCTTTGTATGCAAGGCAGTTTTTGGGCTTTCAATCGATACACTTTAGCCCCCTCCCCCCCCCCCCCCCCACCACCACCACCACCACCACCACCAGGAGCATAGGCCTTCAACAAACACATGCCAAGTCCTCCTGTCACGTGCCATCAGGTTAAGTTCTTTCCACGCCTTCCTCATCATTTTCACCTCTGTATCCAGTTCTCTTCTCCATGTGTTTTTCGGTCTACATCTGCCTCTCTTTCCCTGGGGATTCCAGAACAACGACTGCCTTGTAATGCTGTCAACAGGCTTCCTCAATGTATGTCCTATCCATCGTCAGCATCTTCTTCTCAACTCTTGTTCCACTGGCACTTGTCTGGTTCTTGTCATCCGTTTCACATTGGTAACTTTGTTATACCTTTTCAATCCTATTCTACGCAAGCGCCCATTTATGAATGTCTAACTTTTTTTTTTTTTTTAAGTTCTCTGTGTTTCAGAGTCATACAGTAGGATGACTTCCCATCTGAGTTGAAGATTCTTATTTTTGTGTTACAAGGCACCATGTGTGATGTTTTAAAACTGACGACACATATGAGTAACGACGTATGCAACTAGCGACGTATGCGACTTACGACTACTCGAACTAATGACGGCCTTTGCATTGATCCTATTATAACACATCACATTATTTTCAACTCCTGAAATATGTCGTAACTTTTGTCTTGTAATTTATGTATCTAATATTAGAATGTCCAATTGATATAGAGTGGTTAGAGCGATGGTCTCTTGCGGCAAAGGTGACAGGTTCGATTCACGGTACCGACAGGCTCCTGTCTACCCAGATGTAAATGAGTATTTGACTTTGCTGTTCAGTTACGGAAGGAAGAGGTATCGAGGAAGAAAACTTATCACCCCCACCTCTCGATGCTGGACCTAGTTTAGTGAAGTCTCTAACACTTCATTCCCCTATGTTTCCTTTTATATAATACTACCGTAAAATCCCGTCATTAGATGGAAATTAAATTCAAAAGCACCAATACCTAACTGCAATTTTAATTATTCAGATACTTTTGGAAAAACAATGTTAGTTGTGACCATTCGATTGGCTATCAGAAAAGTACCTTGATTTTCTGTTGTACTTTTACATTGTTGGGAATTCTAGATCGAGAGAGTGTGACGTACAGCTGTCCATGAGAGAAGACTGGCGCGTTTAAAAAGATTCCAACATGTTCAAATGTTTACCCCTGAGATTTCTTGATGGTTATTGTCGTAAAATACAATCTGTATGTACAACACGCCCACATATACCTCGCCAAATTTCCCCCAATATCTGAGGATACACCGATCAAGATATATATATATATATATATATATATATATATATATATATATATATATATATATATATATATATATATATATATATATATATATATATATATATATATATATATAGTTGTTTATAAGACAAAAAATAACATAGGGATAAAATAAGGAAGTTGCGAGACACGTTGCCTCCTACGCCAGCAGTCGTATTAGTCTGGGCAAAGCCTTCACGCAACGAGACTGCAACGTCTCGCTTTCACTAGTGCTGGCTTTCGCATCCGACCTTGGAAAATAAACATAACATCTTGACAAAACTTAGGCCTAGTTTTCGAGCAAGAGGGTAAGAAGAAAAACGGGAAACGAATACGCGAAGGCATAAAAGTGAGAGAGCAAATGCTACAATTTGACACGCGTTTGAATTTTTTTCTGGTCTCGCGAACCAGAGGAAGACGATAGTGCAAGTCAGTGCAGTTGTATGTTGGAAGAAAAACGTTGTCGCCCGCCTTACCGACCCCTCTTCGCTCGACGCGCAGATGCAAATGTATAACCACCCTGTTAGACGCGACACAGACCAAAACACACACACACAAGTCGTATTTCGGGCTAAAAAGTAGTGCTATTGTAGCGCACGGCAAAGCGTTGTCGTTTTTTGTGTGTGACGTACTACAAATACGGTGTTTAGTTTGAATGAGAACGTTAGACAGGCCTATAATACGATTAACGTGGAAAAATATTTGAAAAAATATAGTGGGAGAGGGGCAGAAAAGGAGCGTAGTTGGTCGTGTCACGAGTTCGTGTTTACAAATTTGAATTTGTTCGATAGAAGGATAGAGAATAAAAACTTAGATAATTTACTTACAGGCCAAAATAAAGGACGGTTGACGAATACAATGACAATAATTGTTTAATAGAAGAGTATGATGTTAATGAATCTTACCGAAGATAGGAAAATATGTTATTTGAAGAATTGAAGGAGAAAAACGATAATAGTGAATATTGTAGTGGTATTGATGGTATTGTATGATGATGATGGTACTACATGTAAATTGTATGAGGCCAGCTGTGAAGGCTCCTGAGATAAAATGTAATTGAGAATTGTCAGAAGGCCTTTCTTGCTACCACTACGACCTCACACTTAATTTTTTTTTTATGAATGTAGCTGCGTAAAGTGTCTAGGGTTATGATGTGTACTGTGGTGTGATAGTTATAAATATACCCATAGATATTTAACAAGACTAATAAGATTAACAAGTGTTACAATACACTGAACTAACTCACGTGTGTAAAGTTTTTTGATATAATTATATTACATTTATTTGTTCTGGATCAAGTTTTATTTTGACCAGAACTTGTTTTAAAAGAAGGATTTAAAATTTATGAAAATAATGCATGGAATGTTACATAATAAATGCAAAAGTATACATATTTAAGTACTAGAATAGTTAGTTTTATTAAAATGTTCTGGTAGTCAGCTACTAAGGAGGATATTTATTGTCTGTGCTGTTGGGGTGGTCTCATCACACCTGTCTATATTGACTACACAGTGTCCAGAAAATGGTGGGAATTTTTATGGGGTATCTGCAACTAAATGGGGTTGGTGAATATCCAGCAGACCAGAGGCTCACTCATCTGGTATTTGTAACTCTGGTGCTGAAATCAGGTGGTCCCACCTCTCCGTGCTGGCGGGCAATAATGGTGGTCTCTGTCACAAGGACTGCACAGATACACTTGTGTAAATCACCACCCGAATAGATACTTCTTCGTGGACGACAGAAACTCGCAGCTCTGCAATCAAAGTATGGGCCATGTGTCAAAATCTATTCTCTACCCACGTCTGGACACCATACTGACACAACAACCACATTATACAGACAGGTCAGATCTCTCTGACCAAACAGCACAGTTACCATGGTGGGTTTACATCCGATAGATCCTCCCAGACTATAGATTCTGAAAAATAATTATTAGTTTTCTACCCTAAAAGAGGATAGGTAATATGTTTCCTTATTCTCAACTCTTGATCGGTCTTGCATAATCCTTGCTGGTGTTTAGGTACATTGTTAGTCCCTAGACCCTGACTTGGGCGGGGGGTCTAGAGCAAAATCCCTACTTGTTTGTAAGGCTAGATTATGATATGGCAGTATCAAATCACGCGAACATGAAACAATATTCAAAATATATAAAGAAATAATTTCAATCTTACCAGATTATGAATAATTAACACAGAAGTGCTAGCAAAACTCAGCTGAGCTGCTGGCTATAGGATGGCGTCCCTAAATTTAACTCACTGTCTTTCATATAGGAAAACACCACACTTTAAAATCTGTGTCTAACACTGAACAATTATTGAAGAATGACCCCAAATGCGCTCTGAGCGCTAATGATATGATTGTCTGTGGCCAATCACTGCCGAGGTTTATTTTTAATTTCAAATTTCCTCACTAAAGTCATTTCAGTCAAGCTTCAGTCACGTATGGATGGTTATCTGTTAGTCTGTCCGTCTCTACTTGTGTTTCTACAAAATTGTGCTCGATTTTTGACCCAACCGTTCTCTCCCCTTCAAATTTTTGTTGTAAAAAGTTATATTTAGACACAGCTACCACCAATGTCCCTTCACTTCTATGCCAAGTAAATTTGAACATCTGTGTCCAAGGTCGTGTTTTTGTGTGCAAATAACGATATGTTAGATTCAATGCAGTCTGTGGCTGATGTAAACTACACTGTCTTTTGTCATTATTTTCAATATTATCTATCCGTCTGTAAAATTAAGACCATATTCGTTCACTGCTCAGAATAGGCCATCTGGCCAGCTAATTTTTATATTCCTAACATTAATATTAAGAAAAATTTACTTTTTAATTTTTTTGTAATTTTTTTTCAGACATCTGCGTTCTTCCGCTCAAATTCAAATCAAGCGCTTGGTATCGCAAAACGTCCAATTCCGTACCTCGTGTCAATTTGGGGGACTTGAATTTTTTTTACTTTCATCCATTTCCCCCCCCCCCCCCCCCCCCCCCCCCCAATTGCGTCTCTTTAGCCTTTCCAGTCATATTTTTTCCTTTTTGATCCTCCGTTCCCCTCCGGTCTAGCAAGTCAAATTTATGGAGGGTGATGACCCGCGGTCTAGGCGATCATGTACATCAGCAGCCTACGCATTATGTTTTTATCCTTAAATGTTATCCTTGGAGGAATTTTACCGTTGTATCTCTGTCAATTTCACTACACATCTCCCCACCTGAAAACATGCCTATGGCAAGTTCCAAAACCAGCGATACACATAGGTAAAATTACTCCTCACGTCTGCCATTACTCTAATTTTGATCACAGGGGTGCCGACTGAGGAAATCTGCACCGACATTCAATTTGCCTGGGATATATTGGATACTAAACTGATAAGGTTGAAGCAATAAAGACCACCTCAGCAATCTTGCGTTTTCATGCTTAGCCTGAGACAAGAACACGAGAGGCTGATGATCCGTCTCCACCACAAAAGTCCTACCATACAGATAGATTTGAAACTTCTTTATTGCCCAGATTAATGCTAAACATTCTTTTTCGCTTGTGGAGTATCCTTGTTCCGCCTTATTCAATTTGCGGCTTGCATAAGCGACTGGTTTCAGTTCCCCATCAGGTGAAGATGATCTTTGCAACAAAGCCCCTCCAAGTCCTACATTACTTGCATCGGTTCTTAAGACAAAGTCCTGTGTCAAATCAGGCAGTTTGAGAATAGGCTTGCTAGTGAGTTTTTCCTTTAACTCTTGGAACGCTAATTCACATTGTGCAGTCCAAATAATTTTATCTGGAAGTCCCTTGCGAGTCAGATCAGTCAGAGGAGCACAAATGGCGTTAAAATTTTTGATGTATTTCTGATAAAATCCGCATAACGACACGAATGATCGCACGTCCTTTTTGGTTTGCGGCCTAGGTGCTCTCTGCAGTTTTTCCAAGTTCTTAGGATCAGGGGTCATATTACCCTGATATACAGTGTGCCCCAAGAATTCCAACTCTTTGCATCCAATACAACATTTTGTTGGCCTAGCAGTTAAGTTCGCCTCCCGAAGTCTATCAAACAACATCTCCAGAGCTTCAATGTGTTCTTCAAATGTCTCTGTGGCGACGAGAATATCATCCATGAAATTCGTGATACATGGGTTATTCAGGGGGTCCAACAATTTTCGCATCATCCTTGAAAACACACTCGGAGCATTTTTCAGTCCGAATGGTAGCATATTGAATTCATAATGTCCATCCGAAGTGCTAAAAGCCAAATAAGGTCTCACTTCAGGCTTCACTGGGATCTGGTAATAGCCTTTACTAAGATCCACTTTTGAAAAGTATTTTGCCTTGTTCAGTCTGGCAAATAGCTGTTTTGTGTCTGGTAATGGATCCACTTGTCCTTCTGTGACAGCATTCAGTTTCCTGTAATCTATGCACAGTCTGTGTTCCCCAGACGGTTTCCTCAACAAAACGACACTAGAACTAAAAGATGATTCACTGTGCGAAATAATCCCCTCCTTCAATAAATAATCTATTTCTTCCTTTAATGCCTTCTCTTTCGCGAACGGAATAGAATAGGCTCTCATACAGATTGGGTTTGAGTCTACCAGTTTCATGTCATACTGTAGCAAATTTGTATGGCCTGGTTTATCTGTTAATACATCTGTATGTTCCTCCAGAACTTGTTGAACTCTCTCCCTCTGGTTTTTAGTCAGGTGCTTACTGACTTTTACCTGTGCTGCTGTTTCACAAGGATGTAATGGGTATTCATGTGAGGTGAGTGGTTCTTTTTGCATCTGGGTTGCAATAGCCAAGGTCAATAAGGGGGTGCTTTCCTGGAGTGGTCTGTCCAGATACTTCTTTAACAGGTTTACATGATAAACTTTTTCCTTCCCCTTTTTGTCAATTTTATAGTTTGTTCTAGACACCTTCTCTAGAACCGTATATGGACCTTGCCAACCAATTTGTAATTTATTCTGGCTTCCCGGTAGTAGAAGCAGCACCTTCTCTCCGACTGCCAGTTCCCTGTCCTTTGCCTTCCTATTAAAATATGCTGCATGTTTCTTCCTGGCTTGTTTCAAATTATCATTTGCCAGTTTCCATCCAGCTTTCAAACGAGTGGTCAGTTCGTTCACATATTGATACGATGAGGTAACAGTCTCTTCCGCCTTCTCATCTGTCCAGGTCCTTAATAAAGTTACATCTGGATCTTTAATTTATCATACTTATTTTTCATGGAACTCATCTGGTCCCGTCCATTAGAAGCTTTATAATGAGGACTTTTCTTCCTAGAATCATCACTCACAAATCGACCACTACCAATTTTTCTCTGGGGTTTGTCTCCCCACTTAAGATTGTTTATGAGAGATCTTCGCTCTCTTGTCTGTTCCTCCAGTTTATATAAGTCTGACCGAGGGATTGTCATCCTATCCTGGGTTAAATTTCTTCTTTGTACTCTTCGCATAGCGGCCATGTTAATCCATTCAAGTGAAGACTGGGTGTGAAAAGGGGGCTCCCATTCCACTTTGTCTACCCGTGTATAATTAGTTTTCCTTTCAGGCCTAAAGTTGCCCCGTGGCGGTTCTAGGTCCTGCACATATTTTCCCTTTGTGGGTGTTCCCTCATGAAATACGCCACATGCTTCTACAAAGTTTTCAACATCGACATTTACGTCGGGCCAATAGTATTTTAGAGCAATCTTTTGGCAGATGGTACCGACTTTCTCATGGTCACCATCTTTTCCAACATGTAAGCTCCTTATCAAATTTGCCCTATATCTCTTGGGAAGAACTAACTGTCCGTGACCAGTGGATCTAGTTCCTGTCTTCCTGTATAATAATCTATTCTTCATGAAATATTCCCCCTTGCTCGGAGGTGTGTGGCATTTGGGCAATTTTTTAAAACAGGGCTTGAGTGTCCTATCCTCAGCCTGCGCCTTCCTCATCTCCTCTGGATGAGCGTTTATAGGTTCACCTTCTTCCTCCTTCTTCTGTGACCTGGTCTGCACTGTCGCCATGATCACAGGTTTCTCGGGATTCCCCAAGAAGACGTATCTACACCCCAATATCAGAGGGTAGATTGGTTCATCTATCACTGCTGCTCTGATTTCTCCTTCCACATAGCGAGTTTTCACCGTTATCCTTGCGATGGGAAGTGTCATGAGTGGTATGTCCTTAGTCGCCCCTTGTATTTCCACTGTTTCTGTGGTATACTGACTTGGGTCCACTAGGCTAGACTTCACAACTGAATCATAATCCAAACCTGTATCATAAAGGCACCTTATGGTGACCCCATTACAAATAACATCCTCACAAACTGGGGGGTGATAAGGTTCCTGTTGTCCCTTAGGATTAACCTTTAATCTTTGCGTCCCCGACTTCATTGCAGCAATGTTTGAAGGTTTCCTTCTACAAAATTCGGTGTTATGGTTATCCTTCTTGCACCATTTACACCATCTTTTTCCCTTGGTTCAACGGTTTTCTTTCATTGAACTTTTGGTCATTGAACTGTGAGTTTCTGTCGCGATAGTCATTTCTTGGCCGCTCAAAGTTTGTCCTACCCTTATTTCCCTGCTCTCTATTATCAAATTTATTAAATTGCTGTGGAGCTTTAAAATTGTCTATGTGCTTCTTCTTAGCACCACTTACCTCTGCCTGGGCTGCCTGATACCTCTCAGCAACATTTAAAATTTCCCCCAACTTCTCTGCACCTGTTCCATGAGAAATTTTCTCATGTCTGGAGCCATGGACTCTCTCAATTGCTCAATCATGATCATTTCTTTAAGATCTTGGGTCTTCCCCAGAGCCGTCCATTTCTCCAAATAGGTTTCTAGTCTGGCAGAGAATTGGTGGTATGTCTCCCCAGACAACAGTTTGGCATTTCTAAATCTCTTACGATAAAATTCACCATTCTTCTCGTACCTTAATAACAAAGCCTGCTTTAACATGTCATAATTGTCTTGGTCTTCCCTGTTCATTTTGGCAAATACTTCATAAGAAGCACCCCTCAATCCCTGTGATAGCTTTAAACTCCACCTCTCTCTCTCTAACCCATATGTAGTAGCTAATAACTCAAAACGTCCCAGGTACCCCTCTATGTCATCGTCTTTCTCAACAAAATGGTCTAAATGAAACCCCATAGCTGAGTTTGAGGCTCCCATACTGGGCGTAGCATCTGAGGCAAAAGGGCTGGCACCATTTTCAGGGGCCGGGCCTTGTAATTCCAGCTCCCTTAGTCGTAATTCGTGCTCCCTCTGCAACCTTCTATCTTCAGCCTCCCTTTCGGCAGTCAACCTTTTTTCCTCTGCCTCCCTTTCGGCCTTTTTATCTTCTGCCTCCCTTTGCTGTCGTTTTTCTTCTGCCTCCCTTTGCTGTCGTTTTTCTTCTGCCTCAATCTGCAGCCTCTTAATTTCTCTATCAGCCTCAATTTGTAACCTCTTCTCTTCAGCTACCTTTCTATCTTCCCTTTCAATATATTTATCACATTCAGTCGTTACGTATTGAATTAAAATTTGACCATCCATCCCCATCTCCTTCGCAGTGAGCACAGCAGCTGATCTAAACTTTGCTAGCTCAGCCATACTTTTTAGACAATATAATAATATATAAGCTAAATCTCTAACCAGTAAATACACTAAGTACTTCTAATTACTATAGTCTAACTAATTCTAACTAACCAGTTAACTAATTAATTATTACTGGCTGTGAAGATTCACCAACTTTTATCTGCAGGGACACTTTTAATTTTAAAGGAAATTTTACAATTTATTTCCCTACTTTTATTTCTCCCACCAGGAGATCTTAATATTACTGTTGGGCTAATTATCCCTGGACAAGACCCCAATATATGTAGTGGTATTGATGGTATTGTATGATGATGATGGTACTACATGTAAATTGTATGAGGCCAGCTGTGAAGGCTCCTGAGATAAAATGTAATTGAGAATTGTCAGAAGGCCTTTCTTGCTACCACTACGACCTCACACTTAATTTTTTTTTTTTTTTTATGAATGTAGCTGCGTAAAGTGTCTAGGGTTATGATGTGTACTGTGGTGTGATAGTTATAAATATACCCATAGATATTTAACAAGACTAATAAGATTAACAAGTGTTACAATACACTGAACTAACTCACGTGTGTAAAGTTTTTGATATAATTATATTACATTTATTTGTTCTGGATCAAGTTTTATTTTGACCAGAACTTGTTTTAAAAGAAGGATTTAAAATTTATGAAAATTATGCATGGAATGTTACATAATAAATGCAAAAGTATACATATTTAAGTACTAGAATAGTTAGTTTTATTAAAATGTTCTGGTAGTCAGCTACTAAGGAGGATATTTATTGTCTGTGCTGTTGGGGTGGTCTCATCACACCTGTCTATATTGACTACACAGTGTCCAGAAAATGGTGGGAATTTTTATGGGGTATCTGCAACTAAATGGGGTTGGTGAATATCCAGCAGACCAGAGGCTCACTCATCTGGTATTTGTAGCTCTGGTGCTGAAATCAGGTGGTCCCACCTCTCCGTGCTGGCGGGCAATAATGGTGGTCTCTGTCACAAGGACTGCACAGATACACTTGTGTAAATCACCACCCGAATAGATACTTCTTCGTGGACGACAGAAACTCGCAGCTCTGCAATCAAAGTATGGGCCATGTGTCAAAATCTATTCTCTACCCACGTCTGGACACCACACTGACACAACAACCACATTATACAGACAGGTCAGATCTCTCTGACCAAACAGCACAGTTACCATGGTGGGTTTACATCCGATAGATCCTCCCAGACTATAGATTCTGAAAAATAATTATTAGTTTTCTACCCTAAAAGAGGATAGGTAATATGTTTCCTTATTCTCAACTCTTGATCGGTCTTGCATAATCCTTGCTGGTGTTTAGGTACATTGTTAGTCCCTAGACCCTGACTTGGGCGGGGGGTCTAGAGCAAAATCCCTACTTGTTTGTAAGGCTAGATTATGATATGGCAGTATCAAATCACGCGAACATGAAACAATATTCAAAATATATAAAGAAATAATTTCAATCTTACCAGATTATGAATAATTAACACAGAAGTGCTAGCAAAACTCAGCTGAGCTGCTGGCTATAGGATGGCGTCCCTAAATTTAACTCACTGTCTTTCATATGGGAAAACACCACACTTTAAAATCTGTGTCTAACACTGAACAATTATTGAAGAATGACCCCAAATGCGCTCTGAGCGCTAATGATATGATTGTCTGTGGCCAATCACTGCCGAGGTTTATTTTTAATTTCAAATTTCCTCACTAAAGTCATTTCAGTCAAGCTTCAGTCACGTATGGATGGTTATCTGTTAGTCTGTCCGTCTCTACTTGTGTTTCTACAAAATTGTGCTCGATTTTTGACCCAACCGTTCTCTCCCCTTCAAATTTTTGTTGTAAAAAGTTATATTTAGACACAGCTACCACCAATGTCCCTTCACTTCTATGCCAAGGAAATTAGAACATCTGTGTCCAAGGTCGTGTTTTTGTGTGCAAATAACGATATGTTAGATTCAATGCAGTCTGTGGCTGATGTAAACTACACTGTCTTTTGTCATTATTTTCAATATTATCTATCCGTCTGTAAAATTAAGACCATATTCGTTCACTGCTCAGAATAGGCCATCTGGCCAGCTAATTTTTATATTCCTAACATTAATATTAAGAAAAATTTACTTTTTAATTTTTTTGTAATTTTTTCAGACATCTGCGTTCTTCCGCTCAAATTCAAATCAAGCGCTTGGTATCGCAAAACGTCCAATTCCGTACCTCGTGTCAATTTGGGGGACTTGAATTTTTTTACTTTCATCCATTTCCCCCCCAATTGCGTCTCTTTAGCCTTTCCAGTCATATTTTTTTCCCTTTTTGATCCTCCGTTCCCCTCCGGTCTAGCAAGTCAAATTTATGGAGGGTGATGACCCGCGGTCTAGGCGATCATGTACATCAGCAGCCTACGCATTATGTTTTTATCCTTAAATGTTATCCTTGGGAGGAATTTTACCGCTGATCTGCACCAGCAAGCGATCTGGATTTGACCATATTTATCGCAAATCCATCTTATTAGTGTTAATATTTCTCTCATGTGGTAAGAGTTAAAACATTTATATCATCATTATTATTTATTATTATGTATGTATTATTAAATATGTATGAAAATTATGTGGGGAAAAGTTTATCTAGAGGGAAGTCAACATCAAACTTTGTGTTGTTTCACAGAGTTGTTAGGAAATATATTAACAGGTTGTAGAAAAGCCAGACAGGCTTTCTTACACTTTGGGAGAAAGTAAATTAAATATTAATGGGGAAATTGTTGTACAGTGTCACAAAATTAACCATGATACAACATTAAAATATCTCCAATGATACAACGTAGGGATAAAAACTAATGCGTAAGCTACTAGAATACATGATCGCCCACTCCGCGGGTCATCACCCGCCATGGAAATTAAATTGTTAAACATGAAGGCAAAACGTTACCCTTGGAACGGGATGAGAACGAAGATCAAAAGGAAAAAATCTGACTGAACGCGTGCTTGAAACTAGCAAGGCTAAAAGACGCAATTGGTGGGGAAAGGAGGAAAAAGTCACGTCCCCAAGTTGACATAAAGTAAAGAAATCGACAAACGGGACCTTAGCTATTATACGCCACAATCATTTCTTGGACGCTTTTGCGATAACTTAGTCCGTTTATTTGAATGCAGTGATGAACGCATTCCAGAAGATTCTAGAAAATATTTGAAAAGTAACTTTTCTTAATAATAATGTTAGGAATATAAAACCTAGCTGGCCGGATGGCCCATCTTGAGCAGTGAAATAATATGCTTTTATTTATACAGACGGATAGATAATAAGAAAGATATTGACAAAAGACTGTGTTGTTCATATCAGCGAGCGTCTGCATTGAAACAAAAATGTCCCTAATTTTCAAAAACTGCAGACTTGAGACTCAAAGCGCTAAAATCTAGTTGGTATGAAAGAGAGGGGATGGGCTGGAGAATTGTGGCTAAAAATAACTTTAAAGGCAAAATTGTGTAGGGGAAGGCAGAGTTGGTTCAAAAAACAAGTGTGTTTTTGTGAAACGCAAGTAGAGACGGACGGACCAACAGACAATAAGGCATACTTGACTGAGGTATGACTGAAATGACTTTTTGGTAGTAGGTTTAAATTTGAAAGGAAAAAAGGCGGTGATTGGCCATAGATGAATATATTATCGGCGCTCAGACGCGCATTTTTTGCCATTCGTTATAAGTTGTCCTAGTAGACACAGTGAATTATATAGTGGTGTATTCCCAGAAGCAAATTGATATCTTTAGTGGGACGCCATACTAAGGCCAGCAGCTCAGCTGAGTTTTGCTAGCAATTAACTGTGTTCTATATTAATAATTCTGGTAAGACTGAAATTATTTCTTTGTATATTTTAATATTTGTTTAATGTTTCGAGTGATTTGATACTGCCATATCAAAATCTATCCCTTACAGGTCAAAAAAGATCTGACCCGTCTATGTGGTGTTGTTGTGTGTCGTGTTGTGTCCAGAAATGGTTTAGAGGATGGAATTCTGACACATGACCAATACTTTATTCTGAACTGTGAGTTTTTATTTGGCACCAATGTGGTGTCAAATGATGAGTTACTAATACAAGAGTGGACCCGTGCAGTTTATATTTTTGGCAGAGCAGCCTGATATTGCCCCCAAGCACGGAGAGGTGGGGCCACCAGATCTCAGCACCAGAGCTACACCTTCAAGCAACGTGAGCGTCTGGTCTGCTGAGAATTCACCAACTCAACTTGTTTTCTAACACACCCATAAAATTTCCATCAAATAACTGGACAATGTGTAGGCGCCATAGACAGGGAGTGATGAGGCCACCCCAACAGCACATCCATTAAATGTTCTCCCAATTAGATTACAACTATAAACAGTAGTAATATCAACTAGTCTAGTAACATACATATGTACACACCTTGCATTTATTATGTAATATTCATGCATTTCTTTCCTAATTGCAAAACCTTTCATATGTTCTGACCAAATTAAAACCTTGGTTCAGAACAAATAAATTTAAAGAAAATTACTATCCAAATTTTACACATCTCGAGTTAGTTCAGTGTGTTATAACATTTTCTTAATATTATTAGTATTGTTAAATATCTGTGTGTGTCCAAGTGAGCCCAGGTCAACCTAGATCTGTATAAGCCCCTGCATATTAAGACGTGAGGCAGTATAAACTGTGTGCCTCCTGGTTATATCTCAAAATCTGAATCCAGACTTGGCAGTTTATAGCTGGTGGAGAGGAAAGACCTCATCTTGGGAACCAGCACTTACCAAGCTAAGAATCTGTTCACTGGCTCATGATATATCAAACTACACCACTCTCTTATCCCAATTGTGTATTTCATAGTAGAACATGATGAACCCAGTCTTGCTTCAAAATATTACCCATTCATAGGAGCAAGTTTTATTTGACACTTTTCCACTGACAGTTAGATAATAGTTGTGAATAATAAGAGACTCATTTATAATTTGAATTCAATTGGTGTAAATATATTCTATTATCATTTTGAGTTTTCATTATTCCTGTATCCAAAAAAGAACTGAGATACAGGAAAATAAATTGTAAAAAGATTTCAAATTTAAACTTAAACCAGTGACTTGTTTCCTTACTGTTCATTAATTTGTTAGGTGTAGGTGTTGCCATTTTATCACATTACATCGCATATACCCTAGACATCTAGCTAGACAACACTCACACACCTTTACACGTAACTAGGAGAAAATATATGACAGGTTGAGGTCATAAGGTGGTAGCAGACAGGTTCCCTGAAAACACATTTATAAATAACTAACTTCAGGGGCTTGCACAGCTGACCTCACATCTGTTACCAATAATATTTTATTCTTTAACATCAAATCCACCACAGTTATAGCAAACCGTTCACAGATAGATTTTATTGGCGCATGCACACCAACACTTGCGCACTTTTCTTTGTCGAGTGTTACGATTTTCGGGAGAGTACATTTAAGGGAAACAATACAATTAATTTCTTTTTTTCAACCAAAGTTGCATACCTTAGCGTCACTCACTGACAGAAAAAGCTGGGATTTTATCAATCAATCAATACCTGTCACGGCGCTATTTCGCAGTGAAGAAAAATCAGGTTGGCAACACTAAGTTTTGGGCAACACTGGGGAAAAACCGGCAAAGTCATGTGACAAGGCGGAAGGCTGGAAAAATTTGGCGCGAAGGCAGGGAGTATGAAATCTGGCTCTTGTCCGGTAAAGACGGAGATTTGCTTCCCTGGTTGCCAGCGTTAGCTGTGAAGTCCATGTCACGGACTAGTTGTTAGAAATGCTTGCCATTATCCAGTTCTATTGGATTATTAAGTTATAATTCTAGGAAAGTGTTGTGTCAGAATTGAATTTGTTACAGGCCGTTATAGGTTGCCGAAGATTTGGGTATTTCTTTGTGATAGATTTTTGCCGCTCATGATGAGTGGTAGTCATTGCAGTTTATCAGTGTAGTCATGCTGTTGTGTATGATACTGACAGTCTGTGTGTTAAGGCATTTCGTTTTTATGTTGGATTTCATACGTTTGTTGGCCGTGTGAGGCCTTATTGTGTGTGCATAAGCATTAAAGGGAAGTACCTGTCGAAGGCGTTGATTTTCTTATTGTCAGCCATTGTGGTCTGGCCGTACTCCTAGCGGAGCGAGCCTATTATTATTATTATAAGTCCACATTACAGTGGGGCTACCTTAATAATAGGTATCCATTAATTGACGACAGTGCCTATATAGATGTTCTGACAATACCCTTTAGCTCCCCGAGGAGCATAGGTCTTCAACAAACACATGCCACGTCTTCCTGTCCCGTGCCATTCGCTCAAGTTCTTTCTATGTTTTCCTCATCATTTTCATCTCTGTATCCAGCTCTCTTCTCCATGTGTTTTTTGGTCTACCTCTGCCTCTCTTTCCCTGTGGATTCCAGAACAAGGACTGCCTTGTAATGCTATCAACAGGTTTCCTCAATGTGTGTCCTATCCATCGCCAGCGTCTTCTTCTCAGCTCCTGTTCCATTTACGCTTATCTGGTTCTTGTCATCAATTCCACATTTCTGACTTTGTCATACCATTTCAGTCCTTCTATTCTACGCAAGCACCCGTTTATAAAAGTCTGCAGCTTTTTGGTTGTTGTTTTTGTTGCTCTCCATGTCTCAGAGCCATACAATAGGACTGACTTCACATTTGAGTTGAAGATTCTTATTTTCGTGTTGGACTTGATTTCTCTTGTTCTCCATATGTTTCCCAATGCAATGAAAGTGCCTTTTGCTTTTTGTATTCTTATTTGGATATCATTGTCTGTCCCTCCAACTTTATCTATATTACTGCCAAGATATGTGTACGATTCTACATCTTTTAGTGGTGTTTCTTCAAGTTCAATTTTGGGATTTTATATATAGGATTAATTACAGTAATTGGAGTTGCATTGGCCACGTCCTCAGAAGAGACTGATGCCATCACAAGAACAGCTATGCTATGAACTCCTGAAGGAAAGCGAAAGAGAGGCCGACCAAAAATAACTTGGCGGAGAACTGTGGAAGCCGAGTTGCAAAGAATGAACCAGAACTAGGGCACTGCACGAAGGATAACCGCCGACCGAACAAAGTGGAAGCAGTTTGTTGCTGCCCTACAAGACGCCACCAGGCGTGATGGCCACTGACTTCTTCGACAGTCGGCGGCTAAGGATCGAAGAAGAAGAAGATAGTACCATACAGTACAGTCTTTTTATTTGTAAATTGTATTATTTCACAGTAAACAAAGAGTACAATTATTTTGAAACTACAACAAAACAGAAATTCACATTTTAACATTCAATTATGTTAGTTGAGAACATATCCTAATGGTTCATATAGTATTTAGTGATTTTCGACTTACGTTTTCTCCTTCGTAACCTCTCAGACGTCTACTTGAATGTTTTCAAAGAAAGCAGTGGTCAGCTTAAGGCTGTTTGTATCTCCATAGAGTGTTTTTTTTTTCCAGCAATGGTACTGATGACTGCTATATGTGCTTTCCCTGTCCCTCATATGTTGGGCAACTTCGAAGCAAGTGTTCAGCAGTCATTTTCTACTAACGACACGTCAACTTACAAGAGAGTCGTCCGGGAACGAACCTTGTGGTAAGCTGTATTGATGAGCAAATATCTCTCTTTATATACTACCGGACAAAAGTTAAGGTCCACCAAGAAAAACTCCACTATGGACCAAATAAATGCAACCAGGTGTAAACAATTTATTACAAAATAAAGTTGATTCATCCGTGGAAAAGATCAGTCAAGTTTTTTTTAATAATGTGTGACTTACTAACAAAAAGAAATTCAACTCACTTTTTCACCTTTTGAACTAGTGGGGCGTGTTGCAAAAAACCACGAGTTTTGCAGCAACAATGGCAGTTTTCACGTGCGGGTTAAAGTGACCCAGTTTTTGGACATTAAAAAAAAATTAACCTGTAGTGCGTTTCAAAAAGATCGGTCGACGATTGACCTCAAATATCTCCATATTCCTTGCACTGATAAACATGATTTTTTGCATGTGGTCTTACATTTTCAATGTCCCAAAGTTTTTATAAAATTCAATGTTGCAGACATAGATGGAGGAGAAAACATATAAAACATATACGGTATTTGCACACTTATTCTGAGTCAGACGAGTCTAACATATTGATGACTATTCTCGGCTGAACGAACGACAGTCCATCTTTTTTCCAAGAGTCATTTTCCTCTTTTAAGACATAGTCTTCACATTGACACCAATAATCTTTGTCTATCTGCGAGAGGGCGGTGTAGTGGGTTTGATGGTATTGTATGATGGTGATATTACTAAGTGTAATGTATGAGGTCAGCTGTGAGGCTCCTGAGATAAAATGTAGTTGTGAATTTTCAGAAGGCCTTTCTTGCTACCACTACGACCTCACACCTATCTTTTTTCCTAATGAATGTGGCTACGTTATAATCTAGGGTACTGAATGTAATGTGTTGTATTGACATATACAAACACACACACACAGATATTAAATAATATATTATCAATAAAATTTAGAACACAATGAACTAAATCCAGCTGGTGAAATTTTAGAAAGTAAATTTTTTTTTTAATTTATTTGTTCTGAACCAAGGTTTTATTTGGCCAGAACATATGAAAAGATTTTGGAATTTATGAGTGAATGGCATGAATAAATGACATGATAAATAAAATGTGTGTACGTATACAAATTTTAAGATTAGTTAGTATTTCTACAGTTTATAATTTTGTTTTCCCTGGGAGAACGATGAATAGATGTGCTGTTGGGGTGGCTTCATCCCTCCCTGTCTAAGTTTACCAAACATTGTCCATTAATGATGGAAGTAAATGGGATGTTTTAGTAGGAATTCACTTTGGGTGTTATGTCTATGAAGTTGGTGTAAATCCAGCAGACCAGCCTGCTTACGTAACTTTGAAGAAGTAGCGCTGGTGCTGGAATCTGGTGGCCCCACCTCTCCGTGCTTGGGGGCAATATATCGGGTGGCCCCACCTCTCCGGGCTTGGGGGCAATACAAGGCTGTTCTGCCGAGATGCGACACTGCACGGGTCCTCACTGTCAATTATCTACCCAGCATTTGACACCACCTTTTGGTGTCAACATAAAAACTCACAGCTCTGAAATAAAGTATTGGTTTGGGTTCAGAACCTTACCTAAGGAGCCACTTCTACACGTAACAATTTACAATAACACCATTTAGACAGGGTCAGATCTCTCTGATAATACAACACATCTTACCAAGTTGGTTTCCCATAGGATAAGTTCTCCCAGACTACATATTCAGAAATATGTTTATTAGCTTCTTGCCCTAGGATATGATAGGTGATATGTTCCACTGATCTCAACACTTGATCTGTCCTTCCTAATCATTGCTGGAGTATATATATTGTTTGACCCTAGACCCTGAACTAGGGTGGGGGGTCTAGAGCAAATCCTTACTTATTTGTAAGGCTAGATTTCGATATGGCAGTATCAAATCACTCGAAACATTAAACAATATTCAAAATATACAAAGAAATAATTTCAATCTTACCAGATTATGAATAAAGAACACAGAAATGCTAGCAAAACTCAGCTGAGCTGCTGGCTATAGTATGGCGTCCCTGAACTTATTTCAATTTATTTCATTTGGAAATCACCACACTTGAAATTTACTGTGTCTATCACTGGACAACTATTGAGGAATGGCCCCAAATGCGCGTCTGAGCGCCGATAATATGATTGTCTGTGGCCAATCAATGCCTTGGTTTTTTTTTAAATTCAAATTTCCTACACTAAAGTCATTTCAGTCATGCTTCAGTCAAGTATGGATTTTTATCTGTTAGTCCGTCCGTCTCTACTTGCGTTTTCACAAAAACGTACTTGTTTTTTTGAACCAACCTATTCGTCCCCTCTACACTTTTTGTCTGTAAAGTTATTTTTAGCCACAGCTTCCACCAATTCCCCTTCTCTTTCATTCTAACTAGATTTGGACACTTGAGTCTTCAAGGTCGCGATTTTTGTGCAAATAGTGACTTGTTTGATTCAATGCAGTCTTTCGCTGATGTGAACAACACTGTCTTTTGTCATTATCTTCATTATTAGCTATCCGTCTGTATAATTAAAAGCATATTATTTCACTGCTCAGAATGGGCCATCCGGCCAGCTAATTTTTATATTCCTAACATTAATATTAAGAAAAAGTTACTTTTTAAATTTTGTAATATTTCAAGCATCTGCGTTTGCCGCTGAATTCAAATAAAAGGCTTGGTATCGCAAAAGCGTCCAATAAATGACTGTGGCGTATCATATCCAAGGTCCCTTCTGTCGAGTTCCTTACTTTATGTCAACTTGGGAAACGTGACTTTTTCTCCGTTTCCCCCCCCCCTTCCCCCCCCCCCACCCCCCCAATTGCGTCTCCTTAACCTTGCTAGTCTCACGCAATTTTTTCAGTCATATTTTTTTTCTTTTGATCCGCCGTTCTCATCCCGTTCAAATGGTAACCGTTTTGATTTCCCGTCTAGCAAGTCAATTTTTATGGAGGGTGATGACCCGCGGTCAGGGCGATCATGTACTATCAGCAGCTTACGCATTATGTTTTTATCCTTACATTTTATCCTTTGGAGATATTTTTACGTTGTATCACTTGTTAATTTTATGACACATCTCCCCACTTGAAAACATGCCTACGGCAAGTTCTAAAACCAGTGATACACATAGATAAAATCTCTCCTCACGTCTGCCATTACTCTAATTTTGATCACAGGGGTGCCGACTGAGGAAATCTGCACCGACATTCAATTTGCCTGGGATATATTGGATACTAAACTGATAAGGTTGAAGCAATAAAGACCACCTCAGCAATCTTGCGTTTTCATGCTTAGCCTGAGATAAGAATACGAGAGGCTGATGATCCGTCTCGACCACACAAGTCCTACCATACAGATAGATTTGAAACTTCTTTATTGCCCAGATTAACGCTAAACATTCTTTTTCGCTTGTGGAGTATCCTTGTTCCGCCTTATTCAATTTGCGGCTTGCATAAGCGACTGGTTTCAGTTCCCCATCAGGTGAAGATGATCTTTGCAACAAAGCCCCTCCGAGTCCTACATTACTTGCATCGGTTCTTAAGACAAAGTCCTGTGTCAAATCAGGCAGTTTGAGAATAGGCTTGCTAGTGAGTTTTTCCTTTAACTCTTGGAACGCTAGTTCACATTGTGCAGTCCAAATAATTTTATCTGGAAGTCCCTTGCGAGTCAGATCAGTCAGAGGAGCACAAATAGCGTTAAAATTTTTGATGTATTTCTGATAAAATCCGCATAACGACACGAATGATCGCACGTCTTTTTTTGTTTGTGGTCTAGGTGCTCTCTGCAGTTTTTCCAAGTTCTTAGGATCAGGGGTCATATTACCCTGATATACAGTGTGCCCCAAGAATTCCAACTCTTTGCATCCAATACAACATTTTGTTGGCCTAGCAGTTAAGTTCGCCTCCCGAAGTCTATTAAATAACATCTCTAGAGCTTCAATGTGTTCTTCAAATGTCTCTGTGGCGACGAGAATATCATCCATGAAATTCGTGATACATGGGTTATTCAGGGGATCCAACAATTTGCGCATCATCCTTGAAAATACACTCGGAGCATTTTTCAGTCCGAATGGTAGCATATTGAATTCATAATGTCCATCCGAAGTGCTAAAAGCCAAATAAGGTCTCACTTCAGGCTTCACTGGGATCTGGTAATAGCCTTTACTAAGATCCACCTTTGAAAAGTATTTTTGCCTTGTTCAGTCTGGCAAATAACTGTTTTGTGTCTGGTAATGGATCCACTTGTCCTTCTGTGACAGCATTCAGTTTCCTGTAATCTATGCACAGTCTGTGTTCCCCAGACGGTTTCCTCAACAAAACGACACTAGAACTAAAAGATGATTCACTGTGTGAAATAATCCCCTCCTTCAACAAATAATCTATTTCTTCCTTCAATGCCTTCTCCTTCGCGAACGGAATAGAATAGGCTCTCATACAGATTGGGTTTGAGTCTACCAGTTTCATGTCATACTGTAGCAAATTTGTATGGCCTGGTTTATCTGTTAGTACATCTGTATGTTCCTCCAGAACCTGTTGAACTCTCTCCCTCTGGTTTTTAGTCAGGTGCTTACTGACTTTTACCTGTGCTGCTGTTTCACAAGGATGTAATGGGTATTCATGTGAGGTGAGTGGTTCCTTTTGCATCTGGGTTGCAATAGCCAAGGTCAATAAGGGGGTGCTTTCCTGGAGTGGTCTGTCCAGATACTTCTTTAATAAGTTTACATGATAAACTTTCTCCTTCCCCTTTTTGTCAATTTTATAGTTTGTTCTAGACACCTTCTCTAGAACCGTATAGGGACCTTGCCAACCAATTTGTAATTTATTCTGGCTACCGGGTAGTAGAAGAAGCACCTTCTCTCCCACAGCTAGTTCTCGGTCCTTTGCCTTCCTATTAAAATATGCTGCATGTTTCTTCCTGGCTTGTTTCAAATTATCATTTGCCAGTTTCCATCCAGCTTTCAGACGAGTGGTCAGTTCGTTCACGTATTGATAAGATGAGGTAACAGGTTCTTCCGCCTTCTCATCCGTCCAGGTCCTTAATAAAGCTTCTAAAAAAACCTTTTATTGGCCTCCCAAATAGCAGAGTTGCGGGAGCCATCCCGGTTGAACTATGTGGTACCTCCCGATACGCAAACAATGCTGCGGGCAGGAATTGATCCCACAGATCCGGTTTTTCGTGTGCCAGCTTTCTCAGGATAGAAATGAGAGTCCCGTTGAACCTCTCTACCTGGCCGTTCCGTTGTGGATGGTACGGACTACAATGAAAGTGTCTGGCTTGAAATAGTTTAAAAACTTCTTCCGTTAGTTTCCCCTTGAACTGAGATCCATTATCCGTCAAGATTTGATGCGGGAATCCTAATCGGGTAAATATTGTAAGTAGTGCCTCTGCTACATGTTTTGAATCAATTGATGGCAGGGCTACCGCCTCTCCCCACATAGAACAAGTGTCCACCAGAGTAAGGATGTAACTGTTCCTCCTCTTGGTCCGAGTGAGAGGTCCCACAATATCCACTGCAACCCTCTCAAAAGGTGTTCCCACTATGGGCATTTCCCCTAGAGTTGCAGGAGCAGTCCAGTGCCTTGGAGCTATCCTTTGACATTCAGGGCAGGATTTGACATATCTTTTTATATCCTCCGTTATCCCTGGCCAGAAGTAATGACAAGCTATACGCTGTCCTGTGGCGCTGATCCCCATGTGACCACTGAAGGGAATCGCATGCCCGAGTTCCATCACTTTATCTCTATATGAGGTGGGAAGAACCAACTGGTTGTGACCATTTGTTCCAGTTCCGGCCTTCCTGTATAATAGTTTGTTCTTCATGAAATATTCCCCCTTGCTCGGAGGTGTGTGGCATTTGGGCAATTTTTTAAAACATGGCTTGAGTATCCTATCCTCAGCCTGCGCCTTTCTCATCTCCTCTGGATGAGCATTTATAGGTTCACCTTCTTCCTCCTTCTTCTGTGACCTGGTCTGCACTGTCGCCATGATCACAGGTTTCTCGGGATTCCCCAAGAAGACGTATCTACACCCCAATATCAGAGGGTAGATTGGTTCATCTATCACTGCTGCTCTGATTTCTCCTTCCACATAGCGAGTTTTCACCGTTATCCTTGCGATGGGAAGTGTCATGAGTGGTATGTCCTTAGTCGCCCCTTGTATTTCCACTGTTTCTGTGGTATACTGACTTGGGTCCACTAGGCTAGACTTCACAACTGAATCATAATCCAAACCTGTATCATAAAGGCACCTTATGGTGACCCCATTACAAATAACATCCTCACAAACTGGGGGGTGATAAGGTTCCTGTTGTCCATTAGGATTAACCTTTAATCTTTGCGTCCCCGACTTCATTGCAGCAATGTTTGAAGGTTTCCTTCTACAGAATTCGGTGTTATGGTTATCTTTCTTGCACCATTTACACCATCTTTTTCCTTGGTTCAACGGTTTTCTTTCATTGAACTTTTGGTCATTGAACTGTGAGTTTCTGTCGCGATAGTCATTTCTTGGCCGCTCAAAGTTTGTCCTACCTTTATTTCCCTGCTCTCTATTATCAAATTTATTAAATTGCTGTGGAGCTTTAAAAGTGTCTATGTGCTTCTTTTTAGCACCACTTACCTCTGCCTGGGCTGCCTGATACCTCTCAGCGACATTTAAAACCTCTCCCAACTTCTCTGCACCTTGTTCCATGAGAAATTTTCTCATGTCTGGAGCCATGGACTCTCTCAATTGCTCAATCATGATCATTTCTTTAAGATCTTGGGTCTTCCCCAGAGCAGTCCATTTCTCCAAATAGGTTTCCAGTCTAGCAGAGAATTGGTGGTATGTCTCCCCAGACAACGGTTTGGCATTTCTAAATTTCTTACGATAAAATTCACCATTCTTCTCGTACCTTAATAACAAAGCCTGCTTTAACATGTCATAATTGTCTTGGTCTTCCCTGTTCATTTTAGCAAAGACTTCATAAGAAGTACCCCTCAGTCCTTGTGATAACTTTAAACTCCACCTCTCTCTCTCTCTCTCTAACCCATATGTAGTAGCTAATAACTCAAAACGTCCTAGGTACCCCTCTATGTCATCGTCTTTTTCAACAAAATGGTCTAAATGAAACCCCATAGCTGAGTTTGAGGCTCCCAGACTGGGCGTAGCATCTGAGGCAAAAGGGCTGGCACCATTTTCAGGAGCCTGGCCTTGTAACTCCAGCTCCCTAAGTCGTAATTCGTGCTCCCTTTGCAACCTTCTATCTTCTGCCTCCCTTTCGGCCTTTTTATCTTCTGCCTCCCTTTCGGCAGTCAATCTTTTTTCTTCTGCCTCCCTTTGCTGTCATTTGTCTTCTGCCTCAATCTGCAGCCTCTTAATTTCTCTATCCGCCTCTAACCTCTTCTCTTCAGCCAACCTTTCAGACTCTAATTTTCTTTCAGCCTCTTTTTCTAATCTCCTTTCTTCCCGTTCAATATATTTATCACATTCAGCCGTTACGTATTGAATTAAAATCTGACCATCCATTCCCATCTCCTTTGCGGTCAGCACAGCAGCTGATCTAAATTTTGCTAGCTCCGCCATACTTTCTAAACAAATCTAGCAATAAGCAAAGTAAAATTTCCAATCTCTAAAGTAATTATAATTATTCTAGACCAAAATAATTCTAATTAACTAATTAACTAACACTGGCTGTGAAGATTCACCAACTTCTAATTGCCCTTTTAATTTAAAGGGACACTTTTAATTTTAAGGGAATTTTACAATTTTGTTCCCCTAATTTTATTTCTCCCACCAGGAGATCCTTATATTACTGTTTATGCTAATTATCCCTGGACAAGACCCCAATATATGTAGTGGGTTTGATGGTATTGTATGATGGTGATATTACTAAGTGTAATGTATGAGGTCAGCTGTGAAGGCTCCTGAGATAAAATGTAGTTGTGAATTTTCAGAAGGCCTTTCTTGCTACCACTACGACCTCACACCTATCTTTTTTCCTAATGAATGTGGCTACGTTATAATCTAGGGTACTGAATGTAATGTGTTTGTATTGACATATACAAACACACACACACAGATATTAAATAATATATTATCAATAAAATTTAGAACACAATGAACTAAATCCAGCTGGTGAAATTTTAGAAAGTAAATCTTTTTTTAAAATTTATTTGTTCTGAACCAAGGTTTTATTTGGCCAGAACATATGAAAAGATTTTGGAATTTATGAGTGAATGGCATGAATAAATGACGTGATAAATAAAATGTGTGTACGTATACAAATTTTAAGATTAGTTAGTATTTCTACAGTTTATAATTTTATTTTCCCTGGGAGAACGATGAATAGATGTGCTGTTGGGGTGGCTTCATCCCTCCCTGTCTAAGTTTACCAAACATTGTCCATTAATGATGGAAGTAAATGGGATGTTTTAGTAGGAATTCACTTTGGGTGTTATGTCTATGAAGTTGGTGTAAATCCAGCAGACCAGCCTGCTTACGTAACTTTGAAGAAGTAGCGCTGGTGCTGGAATCTGGTGGCCCCACCTCTCCGTGCTTGGGGGCAATATATCGGGTGGCCCCACCTCTCCGGGCTTGGGGGCAATACAAGGCTGTTCTGCCGAGATGCGACACTGCACGGGTCCTCACTGTCAATTATCTACCCAGCATTTGACACCACCTTTTGGTGTCAACATAAAAACTCACAGCTCTGAAATAAAGTATTGGTTTGGGTTCAGAACCTTACCTAAGGAGCCACTTCTACACGTAACAATTTACAATAACACCATTTAGACAGGGTCAGATCTCTCTGACCATACAACACATCTTACCAAGTTGGTTTCCCATAGGATAAGTTCTCCCAGACTACATATTCAGAAATATGTTTATTAGCTTCTTGCCCTAGGATATGATAGGTGATATGTTCCACTGATCTCAACACTTGATCTGTCCTTCCTAATCATTGCTGGAGTATATATATATTGTTTGTCCCTAGACCCTGAACTAGGGCGGGGGGTCTAGAGCAAATCCTTACTTATTTGTAAGGCTAGATTTCGATATGGCAGTATCAAATCACTCGAAACATTAAACAATATTCAAAATATACAAAGAAATAATTTCAATCTTACCAGATTATGAATAAAGAACACAGAAATGCTAGCAAAACTCAGCTGAGCTGCTGGCTATAGTATGGCGTCCCTGAACTTATTTCAATTTATTTCATTTGGAAATCACCACACTTGAAATTTACTGTGTCTATCACTGGACAACTATTGAGGAATGGCCCCAAATGCGCGTCTGAGCGCCGATAATATGATTGTCTGTGGCCAATCAATGCCTTGGTTTTCTTAAATTCAAATTTCCTACACTAAAGTCATTTCAGTCATGCTTCAGTCAAGTATGGATTTTTATCTGTTAGTCCGTCCGTCTCTACTTGCGTTTTCACAAAAACGTACACGGGTGTGGATAATATACCAGCAGAGCTCTTGAAATATGGAGTACCAGATATAGTAAAAATCATGACAACAATTTGCCAGAAGATATGGAGTACAAAAAAATGGCCAAAAGAATGGACGCAGTCATTAGTAATACCGCTTCCAAAGAAAGGAAATCTAAAAATGTGCAAGAACTACAGAACCATTAGCCTTATTAGTCATCCAAGTAAGGTAATGTTAAGGATACTTTTGAACAGAATAAAACAGAAATCAGAAGAAATCTTGTCAGAGGAACAGGCTGGCTTTAGACCAAAAGAAGTACCTCAGAACAAATCTTCAATATTAGATTACTTATCGAAAAACATCTCCAACATCAACACGATTTATACCATAACTTCATCGATTTCACAAAAGCCTTCGATCGAGTCTGGCATGAAGGCTTATGGCAAGTAATGAGAAAATTCAATTTTGATACCAACATCATAGATATCATTGAAGCACTATACAAGGACGCAAGCAGTGCTGTTTTTGTAAGCAACGACATTGGAGAATTTTTCAAAACAACTGTAGGAGTTCGCCAAGGATGTATCCTGTCACCAGTGCTCTTTAATATATATCTAGAACATATTATGCAGGAGGCTCTCTACGATTATAAATCAACCATATCGATTGGAGGCCGACCTCTGTGCAACCTACGTTTTGCTGATGATATTGATCTGATAGCTGGATCAGAATCAGAACTTCAAGACCTTACCTCTAGACTAGAGAAAGTAACAAGAACGTATGGGATGGAAATTAATATAGAAAAAAGCAAGATATTGGTGAATAGCCATAAGAAACATGTTCCGACCAACATTACGTTAAATGGGCAAACGTTAGAAGAAGTTAACACCTTTAAATATCTCGGGTCCACTATATGTAGTGATGGAAGATCAATTAAAGAAATCAAGACAAGACTTGAGATGGCCTCATCTGCCATGACAAGGTTGAATGTGATCTGGAAAAGTAACATCAGTTTTCCTGTGAAGATCAAATTATACAAATCACTTGTATTATCTATTCTCTTGTATGGGTGTGAGGGCTGGACACTCACTGCAGATACGGAGCGAAGGATTCAGGCTTTCGAGCATAAATGTTATAGAAGAATTTTGCGCATTTGCTATAAAGAGCACAAAAACAAATGTCTATGTTAGAGAGAAGATAAACACCTATGCAGGCCACCAAGAACCACTTTTGTCAATAGTGAAACGTCGAAAGCTTGCCTGGTTTGGGCATGTAACTCGTCATGACTCCCTTTCGAAAACGATCCTTCAGGGAACAGTCGAAGGTAAACGGAGAAGAGGAAGGCAGAGAAAATCCTGGGCTGATAACATCAAAGAATGGGCAGGACACGGTTTTTCCACACTTGTACGCATTGCTGAGGATAGAGAGCAGTGGAGGACCCTGTCTGCTGATGCTTCCACCATGGCACCCCTACGACCCATGACGGGTTACGGGCTGAGATGATGATGATGTACTTGTTTTTTGAACCAACCTATTCGTCCCCTCTACACTTTTTGTCTGTAAAGTTATTTTTAGCCACAGCTTCCACCAATTCCCCTTCTCTTTCATTCTAACTAGATTTGGACACTTGAGTCTTCAAGGTCGCGATTTTTGTGCAAATAGTGACTTGTTTGATTCAATGCAGTCTTTCGCTGATGTGAACAACACTGTCTTTTGTCATTATCTTCATTATTAGCTATCCGTCTGTATAATTAAAAGCATATTATTTCACTGCTCAGAATGGGCCATCCGGCCAGCTAATTTTTATATTCCTAACATTAATATTAAGAAAAAGTTACTTTTTAAATTTTGTAATATTTCAAGCATCTGCGTTTGCCGCTGAATTCAAATAAAAGGCTTGGTATCGCAAAAGCGTCCAATAAATGACTGTGGCGTATCATATCCAAGGTCCCTTCTGTCGAGTTCCTTACTTTATGTCAACTTGGGAAACGTGACTTTTTCTCCGTTTCTCCCCCCCCCAATTGCGTCTCCTTAACCTTGCTAGTCTCACGCAATTTTTTCAGTCATATTTTTTTTCCTTTTGATCCGCCGTTCTCATCCCGTTCAAATGGTAACCGTTTTGATTTCCCGTCTAGCAAGTCAATTTTTATGGAGGGTGATGACCCGCGGTCAGGGCGATCATGTACTATGAGCAGCTTACGCATTATGTTTTTATCCTTACATTTTATCCTTTGGAGATATTTTTACGTTGTATCACTTGTTAATTTTATGACAGGCGGCATATGTTAGTTCTTTCATATTGCATAGTTTGAAAGTTTTATTTTCAGCTCCCACCTGTCCTTTAACTTTTGCCCAAACGAGTTCAGTTGGGTTTAAATGTGAATGATAAAGGGGCAGTCTCAAACACATATGACTATGCTGTTGAATCAACTTGTTTATATGGAATATCTTGGTCTCTTGTGATTTCTTAACAAGGTACAGTAATTCAGGTTTCAGAAACCCCTCGTTGAATGGAATGTCTTCTTTTCTGAGCCAAATCTTTAAAGCATCTTTTGTACTCGAAGATGTCGGGATTTTCAATCCACTCTCTAAATATGTTACCATTCATCTCGGTATGACAGTCCCGGTTGTCCGTATAATTGGAAGTGAAAATAAGTTCAGCATTTTTCACTAGCCCATTATGTCTGCTGCCTTATATTCCATTATCAGACGTTGTCCTTTTCCACTGGGTACACATCTTTTAATTGTTCCATCTGATAACTGCCATTCCTTTTCACTTGTGTGGTGAGCATTGATCCAAGTTTCATCCACATACGCATTTCCCATTGTATTACAGACCTAGAATACCGCAAGATACGCCTATGCACTGAACACACCGGAAGGATCAATGTAATGTTCAAAACAGTGCTGCAGTGAGCTGAAACACAGGGAAAATCGCGTGAAATACGTTCAAGATGTTAAATCGAAATAGCTCACAAATATGAAGGGGTAAGCCCTCTCAATACACGGTTGGACTAGGAGATGGTCGATTTTGTATAGTTTAAATAAAGAAAATTTAAAACCATAAGTTTGTTAACGAGGAAAAAAATGTCCCCCTCGGGACATAGCGATCATTAGGTCATATGCAAAGTTGCAACAATTACGATCAAGTGGTTGCAGAGAAATTGAATATTAAACAGCGGCAAACATTGTGAAACGCACTATAGTGCACACAGAAATGTATACACATTTCTCTGAGCTCAGTTTTAATGACATTTTCTCTTGTCTTTATAGTTTGCCAATCAATTATATAAACCTTGTCTTAACTGAATGGTGGCCCTTAACTTTTGTCCAGTAGTATATATCAAGGTTAATTTTATATAACTCTTTAACTATATAACTCTGTATAACTCTTTATATATATATATATATATATATATATATATATATATATATATATATATATATATATATATATATATATATATATATATATGTATATATATATATATATATATATATATATATATATACATATACACACATCGTTGTAAATACGTGGGGAGCAAACTTTCCTGGACTGTACCATCCATTCAATACTCTATTCATGTATTTTTTTAGCCCTTTCGTGTTTGTCTCTAAATTCTTTCCCCGTGTACATTTAAGTCATCCTCAAACACTAGAGATTCCAGAACAAAGACTGGCCTCCTATACTTCAACGTGATTCCCTCAGTGTGTATCTTATTCATGTAAGATATAAATTCATTGTATATAATTTGAAGCATGTAATAAATACGTCAGTTTTATATCGCGTTACATCGGTTGGCTGAGGGCTAGAGCGCTTGCTTGTCAAGGCAATGTTACCGGGTTCAAAACCTATTAGCGTCATTCAGCTGTAAATAGGTATCTGACTCGGCTCTTTAGTTAGGGATGGCAAAGGCAGCGACGGAACTGGTCCCCTCAGCTAACAAAGCTTAGTATAATGAAGTTTATAATACTTCACTCTCATATGACAGTATCTGCTATGGAACAGCCTTTACTATTACCGAGAAGAATGAGATGATATGAGTATGACCCAACTGGCGTACCTAGCAACGATTGTGACGCTTATTAAATAAATTAAGAGAAACCTCGGGCCTGTGAACATTAAATGAATAATACACACAAAAATATGTGTGCTGCAGGCACTCGTCAGAAATAGAAGGAAAGCTGTAAAAGTGATTGCGTGTATAATTAGTCTGGGTCGTTTCTCGGTCCTAAATTCTATAGTTACATCGACAATTCGTGCTAACGACCCCTGCTCACGAAGCACTTTTTTCGTGGTACGTGGTGGGCAAGATGGTTACTTATGATTCATTCCCCGTTGCCGTTCGGATGTATCTGGGTTTCTAGTCTCCGGTATGCCTATCACGTCTGTTGTTTTTCTATTGTCTAGTCTTCTACTTCGTTATTTCATACGAGTGCCTGCAACATACCGTACCTATTTATGTGTGTATTATTCATTGATGTTGTAATCTACTCTATCGTGACGCGCCGTCCGGCTTGTACTGTTGCAAGAGTTAAGTCACGTCACCACGAACATTCTGGAGCTGTGTTGGGGACGAAAGACAAGAGTTCAATGACCTAGTCGCGAAGACGATCAGTTTTGCTCCGATATTGACAACATTATAAACCATATAACAAACAGCAAGGCCCACCCCCCACATCTCTCGACTTTTCACCCTCCCCCTCCCGACCAGATTAATATGTCAGTAAAGAAAACCAGCTCAAGACAATTAGGTTAAACAGATTAGACCAACGGTCGACACAAGGTAGATCCCGTGCTACCGGTGGTTCACATAGGATGAACTGCTAGATCTCCAGTGCCGGAGGGAGAAAAAAGAAATAATTTTAAAGACAGAAAAAATGTCGCCTATCCCTCTCCCGGCTGTATTTAAAAGCGACGTGTCTATAGGGTTAAATGTGCCTTTTCCACATTCCCGATGCAAATTCTGAGGCTAACTTACAAATCTTGAATCGTGAGATGTATGAGATAGAAATTCGATCTTTTCCTTGAAGAGAGTTGATTTTTGCTAAAATAAAGTTTAGTTTAATATTTTTTTGGGGCTTTGCTGTTGGAATTGAATGAAGCAGAGATGAAATGACACATAAGCTGCGCTTACTCCAAATTCCAACAACTCTGAAACCTGAAAACATACATATTTGCCAAGGTCCATCCTCTGCCAACTATGATGGTGTGCAGGTGTCTTCTTGGTTACTCCGAGTAAGCAGTTCTTTACCAATTTAATTTTAAATAATTTAAAATAAAAACTAACACAAATTCAGCCTATTATGCCAAATCGTAAAAATTGTGTTACAAATCATGAACAGCATAGTGAGAAGTGAAATGAAATGTGAAATTTTTAACTATCATTGCACAAATGTGTTCAAAATGGAAGGGCATACACACGGCCAGTTTGACCATTAGACGAACTACACAGTCGCCTAGGGCGGGTACATTGGGAGGAGCGACAAAATAAAGTAAAACCCAATCAAACAAGCCCCATCATCCGATATTTGTTATAACTTGTTCATCAAGAGCATTAGGATGTCTCTTGTTCAAGAACATCATGGTCTCCGTGCTCCTTTGCTCTGACGGTCTGGTTTCACAGATTATCATCGTCGTGTTCCTTTTTTGCTTCCTATAGAGCATGGAGCCACGAATGCAGCTGACCAGCTTGCAGAGTGCCTGCACAAAACATTCACATGCTTTTTGCGTCAGTGTTTTCTGAAGCAGTTTGTTTTACATGATGAGTTTGCCAGTTCTCCCCCCCCCCCCCCCCCCCCATGCGCAACTTCATATTGATCGCATTGTACGACATGCATGAGGGAGCAGAAGTCTTGTTCTTTTCTTGTCTCACTAGTATCAAAGCCCGTCATAAGACTGGAATTAAAATCAAAAGCACCAATACCTAATGGCAATTGTACTTATTCAAAAGTATTTTTTAAAACCACTGTGCAGCACCACACTACACGAACTACGTAGCAGCAGCGAGGATCCCAATGTGTGTATACGGGATCACACATTCTATAAATATTTTTGTGCACACCGTCATTTGCGCATTCTTCTTTGTAAGTGTTACTATTTTCGGGAGACTACATATAAAGGAGACAATACAATTAATGCCTAACTTTTAACCAAAGTTGCATCCCTTAGCGTTACGCACTGACAGAAAACGCTGGGATTTTATATATAGGACTAGCAATAACCCGTTAAACTTGACGGGTTTTTAATTATAGTGTGCTGTTTCCGTTCCCGGATGAGCAAATAGAAGTACATTCTTAGAGTGTTTTTGGTTTCTTTCCATTATACAGTGTAATCAAACTGTTCATGAACACCGTCATTTGAACGCTTATCTTTGTTGATTGTAACTATTTTCGGGAGAGTATATATAATGGAAACAATACAATTTTTCAACACGGTTGCATTCCTCAGCTGTGACCAACGTACACACAGCGAGAATTATGTTATTTTAGATTCAATTTAAAAGTTCTTTGATGACAACATTTCGTGTGAAAGTGCGTGGATTGTTTTCAAAGAGTGTTCCCTGATAATAAGTGGTTTTAACAAAAACTTTCAAGTTTTCATGATTTGTACATCGGGTGAGAGCTCAGGTAAGTGACGACAACCAGGCGCACAAACGTGAAAACTGTAGTAAATGGGGTATGGATATTGGGCTGAGTTGACCAACACAGGTAATTAAGTTTTGTTAAAGTTTATTATCATAAAGAAACTTCACAACATCCAATATATCAATAGCAATAGAAAAAATGCATAGATTACAGAAATTAACAAAATATAAACCCATAAGTGCAATCCCCTTTGTTGAGAGAAGATCCCGCAAGAAAGAAGTTAATAACCCCCAAAAGGTCAAAAGATTTGCGCTATGGTATAGAATTTGACTATACTGTAAAGAACAGAGTTCCTAATTAATCTATCCTGAAAATAACAGTATTAGCAAACAAAAAGGAAGAAAAAAACAAATGAGTACAATGATTATACAACAGAAGAATTATTCATCCCACTTTCTCTCTGCTCTGACAAACCTGTGGCCACATTCAGTCTTGCTTACCTAGTAGTTGTTTTAACAATATCTTGAACATATCTCCATGATATAAATACAAATCCAGTGTTGGGTTTCGCCGAAATAAGCCCCAGTTCCTCCAAGACTGATTAATTCTCCTAATGGGGAACGCTTACTTTGGTGCTGATAATTGGATATGTTTATATCACATCAGTTAGTCCAGGTTAAAATTAATTACCGAGATATAGTGTTCACAGTGTACAGCAGCTTGTAATTCCGATAGTAAAGAGAATGTCAGGTGAGTAAATCTTTCTGGATAAATCCTCGCCACAAAACAGTGGTCAGTAGTCGGGTAGGGTTAAGTATGATATTTCGCCACAGCGGGCTGAATGTAAATGAAAATGAAAAGAAATCTGGGTATCTATATGTCCAGTTAGCGTTATTCTTATTGCCATATGTTTGTGCTCTTTCTCTCTCTCTCTCTCTCTTTCTCTCTCTCTCTCTCTCTCTCTCTCTCTCTGGGTGAAACTAGAGGGCCGAAAAGGTCAACCTCGAAGACCCGATATACATAAGAATGTTTTTGGTACTATTTGACTTAGACCCTTTTCTCAGATTAAGGCCGCAGGTAGGTTTGGTTTGTGATCCATACTACATTTAGGAAGAAAGTACAAAATATTTAACCACAATATCAGTATTCTATCCTCCCTGTGTAATGTATGATTTATTATCCACACGGTTATTAAATTAGATTAGAAACCACAAGTGTCTAGCTTATCTTATCATTTTTAACACGTGAAATAAGCGCTAGTCATTTACAAAATTACACTTAATGAATTAGAAAAATATAGATTCGGTCAGTAGTCAATCGCCTAATGCGTTTACTAGTTAATTAAAACATCTCTTTCTGGGTGATAGCGAGTAATTAACTTTTACGTTACAGCTGGAAAAATTAGCTATAAGTTATTTAATACGCTAGTCAATTAACACAGTAAATCCTAGTGAAATATAATGACGAACTTTAACAATTAAATCCCTCAAGTGCTAGTAGTATATATTTCTTTTACCGCAACACAGAAAATGAAACTATCTCCACAGAATTCTAAGTGATTCACTTTGTACAATGGCTCTAGGATTTGAGCTAGATATTCCGAAAATTTCTGAGGCGATTGGATAATTTATTTTAACGGATGGGGTATTTATATAAAATTGGTCTTCTTTCGCTAGCTAGTGCGAGATATCGCGCCTTAGCCCGCATTTTGGGAAAATCTACGGTTCGATTCCCGAATTAAAGCTTTCTATCTCACCTATGCCGACTGCATAGATGTTTGCTAACGAGCAGACCGTCTATTGATCTCGTCTCTCTCTACAGCTAATTACGTCCCCTGGGATCACGAACAAACGGATGTGGTCGGTAACTGTGGTTATCGCCCCTTTCTTTTTCTTCATTCGCTTAAGTCCCCCTTGAGAAATGTAACCATCAAAGGTACGTCGTTTGTCTTATCGCCCTTGATTCTACAAATAGACGACTCGATCTCTCTCTACGCGCGTTCTTTGTCTGATCTGTCACTATTCAACGATTGCCCAATCGCTCGCGTGATAATTCAGTTAACGGCTCTTACTCGCTGGCGGTTACCTGTCCGCTCGTGGACTAGCTAATAGGTCTGTTTGTAAATACTCGCTAGTACCTGTAAGACATAGAGAAAAAAGAAAATAGGCGTGGCTAAAATATGAGTTAGACAGATATCGAAGAGCATGGGTTCTGCGTTAACAAAACCGTGAATACTAATAAGGAAGCAAAGGTGGGAAATCATGTAATCTATTTACATAACCTGTCACACCTATATATGTCTCTTTATTCTTCATTTTCTTCCATTTCTGTGTCTTACCATCATTACCTTGATCACGTGTTTATCCGTTTATTTTTGGTAAAGCTCAGCTTCTCTTCTTTGCGTGCGCAATCTTCTATTTGCTTTAATTTCTCCTACTTATTCTTCTTCTAGTTTTTCTTCTGTTTATTTCTTAATATTTCGTCCTTATTAGTTTTGTTCTTCTATGCTTTTCAATTTTCGCTAAATTCACGTTCACGCCTTTCTCTGCTATTTTTAAAAAGTTACTATTATTTCTTTTTTTTTTTTTTTTGTTCTTTATGTTTTAAATTCTTAATACTCCTTCACAACTTTGTCTTTCCCTTGTTTGTCTTCTGAGCTTCCATCTTAATCCCATAATTACAACATATAAATTAATAATTCAATCTGCATAAATCAGTAAATTATCTAGGTAATTTTCTACAATTTTTATTTCGTATTATTAACACCTTCTTTTTCACTTGTTTGTTAGTTTTTGGAAATACTAAATTTCTCGTCTTTGTGTGTGTGTGTGTGTGTGCGTGTGCGTGTGTGTGTGTGTGTGTGTGTGCAATCTTTTATTTGCTTTATCTTCTCATTTTCCTTCTCCTATCTATTCTTCTGTTTATTTCTTCCTTAAGCTTTCATCCTAATTTGCTTTTTGTTCTTAAAAAAATAGAGTAAATAATTAAATTAACCAGGTAATTTACATATTGATCTGTTGTACACAATGGCACAGGCTTCCAACTGTTGTTGAATGACGCCAGATTCTAAGTAATTTTACGACACAGCATTTTTTAAAAATTGTTTTAAATTTGTTTTTAAGACAAATATCACGTTCAACGTCTGATGGGTTATAATTAGGATGTATAGTGTCTGTCATTCCAGATAATGCGTTCAATTACCGGTAAATGATAATGGAATCCATCCTGCCCAATCAATGTCAACAGAGTAAATTAATATTCCCAAAGTGTGTGTGTGTGTGTGTGTAAATGTGTTTCTGTGCATGTATTTTATTTAACTTGTCCTAATATGGTAGACTTCTGGTATTGTTGTTAGTGTAATTAGATATATCATAATTGATTTCAAAAGCAGACGACAAGTTTTTTATTTTTTTTTAATTTGCACGTGAAAGGAGAGACTTGGCACGTGTTTGTTGAAGGCTTGTTCTCCGTGGAGAGCTAAAGGGTTTTGATTGATTTATTGGTGCGCCCTAATATAACCGATCGACCTTGTGTTTAGGTTCATCGGGGCGTGCATCGCCAAAACGAGTCAAAGCTCATAATTTTAAAAAGAGAGAGATTATATACAGTATATCATTTCGCTACATACTTCGAGGTCCCTCTCAACCCTTGTTGGGAACCTCAGAAATAATACATAAGAAACAAGAAATTATGTCATTTCATGAAGTGTTGTAAATGTACTGTGGTCAGAGTGGCTAAGAGGTGTGGCGTCCGCCTCGAATACTAGAGGTACCAGGTTCGATTCCCAGTTGAGGGAAAATAATTTATGGAAGTTTTTTTCACAACCAGTCGTCCTAATGATGTCATACTCCCCCCTAGTCTCATGGGTAGTGAGATTGGATGCCTAGCCTTCTCGGATAAGGGCGAAAAAATAGGTCCCGTGTGCAAGTTAAAAATCCCACGGCAGCTGGAAATCGGAAAGAGTAGGCCACAAGGCCGATGCCCTGGCACAATTTAAGAATTAGAAACCTACCCACCACAAAAATATTTGTAGAATGTGTGATTCCTATATACACACATTGAGTGCTACGGAGTTCGTGCACTGTGCTAAGATCCTCCTTGTGTGATCTAAGGGAGGAATTCGGAGTACTGATGTAGTTGTCCGTGTGCAATGAAGATCGTCCTTAAAAACCAAACCAAACCAAATGTACTGACGTTTCAGTTTGTTACAGAAGTATAGCAATTAATGGCGCTCACACACAGCCACTCTTCTAAACCCCATTTCTTTCTTTCTTTATCCTTCTTATTAGACAGCTTGCCTCTCTTGGCAAAGTTACAGGGTTTCGGGTTCGAAATCTGGTAGCGTCACCCTCCAGTCAACCCAACTGTAAATCTGTACGTGACTCTCGTCTTGAGGTAGAGAAAGCAAAGGGAGCTGGTCACCCCACCTCCTAAAGTTAGAGAAGTCTCTAACACTTCAATCTCCTACGGCAATACATGCTGACGCACTACCTTAACCTACATCTTTTCTTAGGCTGATCAAATCATAACTTTTGACTTGTCTACTGCTGCGGTGAATTTTGAATTCGGTAATAATTATTATTACTTTGTATTATCACCGTCGTTATCTTTAAACAAATACAGTATTCAGATGCCAGATGGCACTGGCGGATCTATGAATTGTGTCCAAGAGCGAAGCGATACATCAGAATGATTAGCCCCCCCGCTTCTTATTTACAAATACTTGTTGTTGTATGGCGGTTCCCTTTATTGTCTTTCATTGTCCTGCCACGCAGAATTACTTGCAAACTACGTTCTTAACCTTTAGGGTACTTACCATTGTCCAGTACCAGACATGTTTTAATTCGTCCGTAGTCCGACCTAACTATTACTTAGATTTAAGTCTCAAGTGGGGAGGGGGGGGGGGGGTACTAGAGCTGTTGATATGAAATAAAGGTTTTAAAAGTCCTAAGTGAGGGGCGATGGCCCTGTCGCCACCCCATTGAATCCGCCAGTGAGATGGACCAACATATCTTCCGATCGTCAAAGTCTTGTCTCTTTTACTTTCGGCTTGAACCTGAACGCTGCAACTGTTGCTCACAGCTGGCTTCTTTTTTGGGGCCGCAATCTTCAGTCATGACCGTCGTATTGGCAGGAAGTTATCAAGTTACGGGTTAGAAATCTGGTAACGTCACGCTCCAGTCTACCTGGCTGTAAATGGGTGATTCTGCTCATGAGTTAGGAAAGGCTAAGGAAACGAGGAAGGGAACTGGTCGCCCCAACTGACAAAGCTGAACGTGTCACAGTAAAGTCTCTAACACTTCCCTCCCCTACGACAGTATCTGCTATAGGATTATCTTTTCCTTCTTTGGTTACTCCCATGAGAATCAGAATAATTTTATTCACGATCTACCGATATGCCTCATGCACACGTTAGCCTTCCCACCATCTCGTCAAATGTAGGCTTCAGCTCAATGACACGTCTGGTTGTACTTCTGGATTGTTTCCAGAAACGTCGAGAACAAAAAACGACAGCCACGAAATCAGCAACCTTTAATAAATTGATAGCTGTGGAAAAACAATGGTTAACATTGTATGACAGTGTCACAAATGTGGTAGTGACGGAAAGAATCGGGCCGATGCTTGTAGAACAAGAAGCAAAGAACAGATTTTGTCGTTGAGTTGAACACACTTTGAGGAAACCAACTAAAACACCCACACACACACACAAAACACGGAGAAAGGAACTGGTGACAGACTTTAAAGGATACAGACGACTTGAGCCGACTTCGCAAGACCAGAAGGCTTGGCGTGAACTTATTAAAGGCCCATACTCCACATCGTTGCGCTCCTTACGGAGCATACAGCCCCCAGTGCAGATGACCCCGCTGTAGGAAGCCTGCATCACGCAATTACAGGCTTTTGCAGACGTGGTTTCTGTGGCAATTTGGTTGACATGATGAGGTTGCCAGCCTCATCCACAACCTCATGTTAGTCACTATGTACAACATGATGAGGTTGCCAGCCTCATCCACAACCTCATGTTAGTCACCATGTACAACATGATGAAGTTGCCAGCCTCATCCACAACCTCATGTTAGTCACCATGTAAACATGATGAGGTTGCCAGCCTCATCCACAACCTCATGTTAGTCACCATGTATGATGTGCATGAACATACAGTAGTCCTGTTATTTCTTTGTCTGTTCGGAGATTCCCCAAGACCTACACGGGGCATGAGTTCCAGGAGTAACTGAAGAATGAATGCATGACTGAATGATTAGTAACAGTAGTATAGTAGTCAGAACAGTAATAGACTACAACAGTTATTTACTTAGTCGTTCCTCTTCTACTGTGGAGTGTAGAGATTTGCCACCGAGAGAGAGACAGAGAGAGAGAGAGAGAGAGCCATACTATCCTATCGGCTGTCTTCCTCTTGGCCTGGTTCCAATCTAGTCCTCGGTCCTTCAGAGATTGTCTAATGCTGTCCTTCTAGCGAACACTGGATCGTCCTGGAGGCCTGCATCCCTGGCTCTTACGAGGTAGTTTCCCATATTATTCATGGTAGCCGATCTTCTTCCATTCTGCAGTAATCTATCGTAATTGGAACTGTTCCCATTGGAACTGTAGGGGCTGGGTTTTGAGGCCATGACGTATCGTCTGGTTGCAGACCATGTCTCTTCTTGTTACTTCTCTTGTTAATATTCTTCTTGTTAAAAGTATTAATAAACATTAATAGTAGTACTAGAAACTGTGGTCATCATGATTCCTTTTTAGCTCCTTGTGGAGCACGGAGCCACTACTCTTGATGGTTCCCTTACAGGAGGCCTGCACCAAAGCATTCATGTGCTCTTGCAGCAGTGTTTCTGTAGCAATGTCTTTAACATGATGAGGTTGCCTGGCCCCGTGAATTGTGGTCATAATTTAAACAAAATTAGATTTAAAATAGTTATGAAATCTAAGAAGGTAAATTATTTCCACATTTTGTTATATTACATTTTTAAAAGTTTGCTATTTTAAAAGAAAACGTTTGTAATATCAAAATCCATAATTCTCGCCGTTTGTACGTCGGTCACATCTAAGGGATGCAACTGTGGTTGAAAGTTAGACATTAATTGTATTGTTTCCTTTATATGTACTCTCCCGAAAATAGTAACACTCAACGAAGAAAAGTCGGCGTAGAACCCAGTTTCAATCCGGAAACGGATTTAACTCATCATTTTGTTAAAAATAACCTCAAAACGTAAGTTTTTGATTGTTTCCTCAAGACAAAATTTTAATTTAAATTATTGCAGACTTATTGTTGGAGCTAATCGCTGGAAATGAAACGGTTTATTGGAGCATAGATACCATGATTTCCGATGATCCAAACGACGCAGTTGATTTCCCAACCGAGTTCCTTAACGAGCAGTGCCCATCAAGAATGCCACCGCATTTGCTGAAATTAAAGGTTGCTGCATGTATCATGCTATTGCGAAATCTGAACGCAAAAAACGGACTATTGAGTGGCACGCGTTTGGTGATAAAAGTCTTGCATCGGAATTCCATTGATGCAGAAATTATCACTGGCAGTAATAAGGGAGAACGAGTGTTAATTCCTCGCATTGACTTAAAACCGAGCGAGCGCAGTTTGCCATTTAGGATGCGACGTCGTCAATTCCCAGTGATTTTAGCATTTGCAATGACGATCAGTAAGGCGCAAGGATAATCTTTTGATCACGTAGGAGTTTTCCTTCCTGAACCTGTTTTCGGACCCGGCCAGCTCTATGTCGACCTCACCCGAAGAACAAATCATGAAAACTTGAAAGTTTTTGTTAAAAACACTTTTTATCAGGGAACATTCTTTGAAACAAATCCACACACTTTCACAAAAAATGTTGTCATCAAATAACTTTTATATTGAATTAAAAAATATTTAAAAAATATATTACAGTTTTTGATTTACTTCCGTCATTACTGACGGGTTATTGCTAGAGAAATAATAGTTTGTTATATGAAAGAAAAAATCGTTTCTTACATGAAATTTTTTTAAAAGAATTTCTTATATTAAACTAAAATGCCTCATTCTTCTTCTTCAAGTACCATGCCTGGTGGCGTAGGAGATCATGTCTCTCCACAACTTCCTGTCTCTATTACAATTTATCAATTCTGTTATTGATTTCTTTCCATGCCACCCAGTATTTACTCTCTTTGTCTTCCCCTGTATCTTTTTCCTTCAATCTTACCTGTTGTTACGATATATTCCAGCTTTCCTCTTCTCATAACAAAATGCTGAAATAAAAACCCCTGTGGATAAACTGATCACGGCTGTTTGTGCCTTATATCCGAACGATCTTTTAGTTTCGGTGACCGGAATTCTGACACCGGGTATAAAATTTTCATATGCACCGTAAAAAACTACTGAGGGTTTTGGAGAGGAAAATCAGCTGATGTTTGTGTAAAATCAGTAAAATATAAATCATTACACACTCGTTCTGGATAAACACAGCGCTAAAATTCTTTTGTGTACTATAACTTTGTTCCGTGTTCTATTTTTTATTGCATTTTTATTTGTTTGAAATTAGTTTTGACGGAGTTACAGACTTTTGAAAACAGCGTCATCATTTGGGGAAATTCATAAAAAAATTAATCTTTTTATTAATTTAATATCTAAAAATCGGCCCATTCGTTTGAGTTCATAATTATAAAGACTTCTCGAAGGGAAGCTAAAGATTATTTCCACATACTTTTTTTTTGGTTTCATATCTTGAGAATGTGTGGTAGTCAGTTTTGTGAGTTTGGCATTACAAGAACAAGCATATTGTCACCAGATTTTATAACATTTAAATCACTGTAAACGCATTCCTGATACTCGCAAATCTTAAATAAGGTTGTAAAAAAATAACTTTTTGTAAAGCACCATCGGTTTTTGCATTTTCATTCATTTATAATGATATTTAGCTGCGTATATAAGCGTCAGAAAACATGTAAAGCTATAGATAGATTACTTCCACAATACTTTGATCTATCTTTCAAGTCTTGTTAATCTTGTATTTATAATGTGAATGTCTTTTTTTTATTGTGTGTGAGATAAGGACTGTTCCATTAGTGTTCTTTGGTAGACAATCATGTGCACACGACGGCTGCCAAAGAATTCTAAGTAACTGTTTGTATATCTTCTTTCATTCAAAGTTACAATGCAGGTAGTAAATTTAGAGAAACCAAATTCTAAATCTAATACCACCCTTTTATCAATGGCTAGAGTCAGAGATACATATGATAATTTAGAAATATTTATGAATGGCATGAAAGCTCAGATAGAGTCACTAAAAGATTTAGAGTGGGATGGTAAAAAAGTTGTTGTTTTCTTATTCGGGGATTATGACTTTTTGATGAAAATGTTTGGTTTGTCTGGAGCTCAAGGAATATACCCATGTCTGTGGTGTCTCCAGCAAAACAAGGAAATAAAGACATCCAGAGAGCATACAACTTGCAAGCCAAGAAGTTTGGCAATGTTGATAAGAGATTACAATAGATATATGAAATATGGGAAAGGGAATAAAAGGCAAGTGGCACGTTACCATAATTGTTTACACAAACCAATGTTAGAGATTGAAATTAAAAATGTAGCTCCTCCTTACCTTCATATTTTATTAGGCATTGTTTTGAAACACCACAGACTTCTAGAACAGGTAGCCGATACAATAGACGCAAAGATATTTGAGAATCCGCAAGAGATACATGCAAACATTAGTACTATTAAGAACTTGAAGAGATTTTGTTGGAACTGGAAACAGGCAGAAGAATTAGAAGCTAAAATGGAATTTTTTCAGGCAGGTATTGAACTTTGTGAGGATAAGGAGGAGACAGATAGTTTTAAAGTTAAACTTGTAAATGAACAAGATGCGCTGGCCAAACTTCAGTTTCAAGATCTGTGTGCTAGGTCTGGTTCAGTTTGCTCACACTTGGACAAGGTACTAGCCAAACACAAAATCATACCACAGGCTTATCATAGCAGAGCATTCATAGGGAATCACTGCCACAGATTATCTCACACAAAAAGTTTATAAAGATCTTACAAGAGCAATCATTACACAAACACTGAAAATTACAGACAAACAAGATATAACTAACATAGATTTTATTGCCCAAGAACAATTCAACTCACTGAAAGAAGCATTTGAGAAAGTACACAACAAAATATCACACAGTAAACCAATTAGTAAAGAATCAATAACAGCATCAATAGAGACTTATATGTCTTTGTTCAGAAAGCTATTCCCCAGTAAGACAATTCCTAAACAGCACATATTAGAAAAACATTGCGCAGACTGGATCAGAACTCATGGCTTTGGAATGGGCATGCATGGAGAGCAAGGAGGAGAATTTGTACATTCCACTATTTCCAAAATTGAAAGACGCGCCAGCGGTATTAAAAATATAACTTCACAATTAAAATTTATAATGGAAACTCATTTGTTACAAATTTCTCCATCTGTGAATGTACAGATTCATCCTATAAAAAAAAGGAAGTGTGAATGATAATTGAGCGAAATTTTGGGGCTAGAGCAAATTATGGCAGTTGTTGCGTGAGAGAGACAGAATTAACAGAGTGTGGAAATCATTTAATAGATGTATTTATTAAATACACCTATTTATCTATTAAATTGAACATTTCGTTTTACTCATGACCATACTCATTTTTACATGACCATCGTGATGTATGATCGAGATAATTGTTAGCTCTTTTGTTTTGGGGACAATTTGGTGCGTTATTTTAAGGTAATAAATGTGGACTTGCAATTTAATGTTTCAATAATTAATGTTTGACGACGCATGAAACCAAAACAAAACTTTGATATCCATTTTCTGCAGGTTTTCTACTTTTGATTTCTGTAATTTCTTATGCATGTTGATTGTGACCGTTTTAGTTTAAATTGCATTAGAAACAAATCATAACAAAATATTAAAAAAACGTAAATTTTACACTATTTCAGACTATTATATCTTCTGTTCTAATTGTGATAAAATGTTTGTTCTTGTTCTATAATTTACTCTAACATTTCTAGTCTAGCTTTACGCAAAATTAAAGCCGGTATTTATAATAATATAGTAGCCTAAAAGCATTAATTAAGCCCTATCAAAAGTAAACACCGCCACATTTTTTTCCAATTAGGAAGTTGACCACGTGACCTCTGTCACGATAGCTATAAATAGCGCGGTCAGGGAAAACTAAAAGATCGCTGGCAAACAGCCGTGTGATATAGAAACCACTGATGCTAGAATATGCGAATGTTTCGTGCAGGCTTTCTGTAAGGACACCGGAGTGGTGGCTCCATGCTCCATGGGGAACGAATAGGAACATGATGATGATATGAAATAAACAAGTTTATTATATGAAATAAAAATGTTCCTTATGTGAAATTAAAAAGTGTGTTTTGTTAAACGAAGTAAAAAAAAAATGTTTTTTTGTAATTTGTAATATAAACGTATGTTTCATTAAATAAATGTTGTTTATATGAAACAAAAAAAGTTGTCGCTGAAAATTTAAAAAAGTGCTTTTATATGAAAAAAGGTTTATTATACGAAATAAACGTTTGTTATACATTTTTTTTTTAAGTTTTACATCAAATAAAAATGTGTGTTATTTGTAATGAATGTTTGTTAAATAAAATTATAAAAAGTAAACAGATAGGTTTCCTTTTCACAATGTAATATCCCCAACATTTTAAGACATACATAACTGCATATTATGTGTATCGAATACATTTTCTGTTTCACTTGCTGTTGTAATTTCCGATCATTAATGTTTACAATAGATACACCAAAACATACACCAGAAAAACAGGTTTAAAACGCAACAGAGAAATCATTGAACATTTTTATTTAGGTAGCATTTGTTAAGTATAACTTATTATACAATATAACGTATATTGTGTAAATGCGGGTGTGTGTGTGGTGTGGGGGGAGGCGTTAAGAGGAGGCTGGGAGCAGAAAAAAATGGTGTGGGGAGAGGGAAGAGCTGGGAATGCAAACTTAGTTTTTGCCCAAGGCCTGCGTAAGTCTAAAGATTCTATAAAATGGGCTTTATTTTAAAACAAACAAACAAACATAAAAGAAGAAAGAAACAGGTTTTGTCTTCATTCTGTTCACTTATCCACCATCTGAGAAATCAATTAAGTAAGGCAGGTAGAATTCTTTATTAGATTTACATATTTGTACTTTTTAACAAGGCCTTATCATTCATAGTGAAAAGACAGAAGTATATGATCATCTGGAAGAAAATGACTTGTTCAGATTGCACTATCGCAATAAATGGAACACTTTTTAAACAAGTCAATAGATTCAAATATCTGGGTACATTAATAACATGGGGGAGAGAGAAGAGATGCATCTCATAGGGGATGGGCTGAATAGCCCAGCGAAAAGCAGCATTGTATAATTGCAATGTATTTTATGCAACAAGTCATTGTCAATGGAAGTAAGAAAGAGAGTTCTTCATTGTAACAGAACCAATACTGACATACGGAAGTGAGTCATGGACAATTAGTATGCAAGTAGAAAAAGCACTCCTAGCTACAGAGATGTGGTTTTGCAGAAGAATGTTAATAATATCATGAGAGTTAAAAAGAGTAATGAGGATGTCCTGAAAGAGGCAAAGGAAGCTTATAATATTTAGGTTATAATGAGGCAGTCCACATTTTTTGGGCATGTAATGGTAAGATGAAAGCTTTCAAAGCGGCCAAGTATAATTGGTCTGGCCGCGGATCTGAGACACGATGAGTTCACTGCAAGGGTCATGGCTGTTGAGGTGGGCGCAAGAGGGTTCGTGGCTGCATCAGTGTATAATTTATTGAAACTGTTGGGGCTGAGGGGACAGTCGAGAACAAGGGCACTGACTAGGCTTAGTGAAACTGCCGAAAAGGCATCATGCTGGCTGTGGAACAACCGCAATGGGCTATGGAACTCGTGACAGTAAACTCTGCGGTACAGAAAACATCAGGAATTTTTCTAAGTCCACAATACGTTGAGTTTTTTGGTGCACTGGTGAAAGAGCTGTGACTGACGGGCAACACGCGGCGTATATTATAAGAGGTGTTGGGCACAGAATTTCTGTTGCTAGCGCGCAGTGGTTAGCGTCGTCGGCTTCGCGCAGGTGTGTCAGTGTCTGTCCCTAGTCGTGGTGTGCGACGGAACGAACGGAATAATTTGTCTTCTCTTTGTTACTTTCACAATTGCCTCCACGGCTGGCGGAGTTGTGGATTTTAAAGTTGCTACAAAAATCGAAATGAGTTTATTTTCGATACAAGACAACAGGAGTCTGAGACACTTGGGAGTCATGATAAATTGGGCCCGCCCCCCAGAATGCACTACCGCAATAAATGGAACAGTTTTAAAACAAGTCGATAGATTCAAATATCTGGACACGTTAATAACATCGGGGGAGGGAGATGCATGTCATAGGTGATGAGCTGAATAGCCCAGAGAAAAGCAGCGTTGTATAAATGCAATGTGGGCCCACATTAAGTATAATACTTAATAATTAGTTAGTAAAAGAAAAAAAGGAATAACAATAATTGTTTCCCTTAACATAAAAAATAAAGTGTTTGCCCTCATTTGCTTGGATCTCTTCCGAATTGCTTTTTTGGGGCCCACTCGTAGCTGGAGCCCCAGGGACGTTCCCGGCCAACCTGGGTGGTAGTTACGCCACTGCGCCTACAAAACCCAAAGTAGCACCCCAAAATAAGGGACACAATCTGTACATTAAAGGAAGTCAAAAACAGTTAATTTGGTTATCTCCGTGCACTTGCTGCCATGAGATACTTGTCAGTTACTTGTGCATTTCAATGATACACAAGCGCTAAAAGAAATGTTAGTGTCTTGGTTGAATGATGCGTGCCTCACCAAAAAGAGGAAAAATGTTAGACCAGCTGTCAGCAACCCATGAGCTGTGAGACTCTATTTTACACCAGTGGTTCTCACCGCGGGCCATGCTATATATCTAGGGGGCCACAGTAAGATGGTAAAGTTACTTTTTCCAGCTAACAGCGACAATGAGGAGGGCCACAGAGTTAAGTTAGGCTCAGCAGGGGAGCTACGAGAAAATAAAGGTTGAGAACTCCTGCTTTAGAGTATAGACCAGAGGTTTTCAAACTGTGCGTCGCGGCTCCCAGGGGCGTCGCGGCCCTCGGCTAAGGGCGTCGCGGTGGCTTGGAAAAAGTGTTGGGCTCGATATTATGAGAGCGCCAGACTATCTTATCGGCTGTCTTCCTCCTGGCCTGGTTCCATTCTAGTCCTCGGTCCTTCAAAGATTGTCTAATGTTGTCCTCCCAGCGGACTCTGGTCGTCCTCGGGGTCTGGATCCTTGGCTCTTTGTTTCCCATGCTTGTCGTGGTAGCCGATCTTCTCCCATTCTGCAGACATGGCCAAACCATCTTAATTGGGACTGTTCTACTTGGGTCTGCAGGGGGTAGGATTTAAGGCCTTGACGTATCGTCTGGTTGCGTACCATGTCTCTTCCTGTTACTTCAACCACCTTCCTCAGATACCTCATTTCTGAGGTTTGGATCTGGCTTTTATGGGTTGTAGTCATTGCCCATGACTCGCATCCATATGTCAAGACTGGTTGTAGTCATTGCCCATGATCGGATCAACAAAAAAAATGATTCACTGATTACAACAAGATGTTATTATAACAATATAGCAACAATAACTGCTATGAACAACGTAGCAACAATAAATATGTATAACTACATAGCAATAACTAAATATAACGAAATAGCAACAATTTATAATGTTAGCAAAGTTTTTGTCAGCAATAATTATAACCATTTCCTAGCAACATAATATCTTTCAGCTTCATATAGCAGATGCGGATACTGGTGATGCGTCAGGTTATAATGTTGGTGAAAAGACATAAACAAATGTTGGTTATATGACAGATACTAATGTTGGTAGAGAAAAAACCAGAACAGGTCTAATGGACAATCTGGTAGAATGAAAAAAAAATTTACAAAAACACACCAAAAGTAATACGTCTTACAAAGAGAAAGGACAAGAAATATCTACGTTGCGGCCACAAGGCCTTCGTCAGGGACAGACAAATAAGAGACAGGAGGGAAAGAAAGTGAGAATTAAGTAGAGAACATGAAACTATAGAAATAAGAGAAAAATACCCCCTTAAGTGTTAGCACATGTTGGAGCAAAGATGGCTGCCACAAAACCAGCAAAATGGTGGCATAAAACCGGCATAATAGACAATCTCAGTGATCGAGATTTCTCGAAAAACTTCGTCTAAAAATGGTATGACAAGATCTCCAATGTGGAATTGATGTCAAAAACCAGACAGGTGCCAGTTGAACCAGAGTGAAAAATAGACGCTGGCGATGATTTTGGCATTTAATGGGAAAACCTGTTAATTATATTACCAGGCACTTGTTATGTAATCCCCAGGGTAAGAAATTTACAGGTAGACAGAAAAAAAACAGACAAGGAAGACAACTAGAAGAAGAAATGAAAGACAAGGAAAGGCCTTTAGCTGATAGCACGCAGCAGGAATGGGATATCTGAGAAAGGTGGTGAAGTAACATGGAGAGACATGGTCCGCAACCAGACGATAAGTCATGGCCTCAAAATTCAGCCCCAGCAGACCCGAGTAGAACAGTCCAAATTACGAAGGTTTGTCTATGTCTGTAGAATTAGAGAAGATCGGCGACCACGACAAATATGGGAAACTGAGAGCCATGGATCCAGACCTCCAGGATGACCTGCAGTTCCCTGGGTGGACAACATTATACAACCTCTGAAGCACCGAGGACTAGATTGGAACATGATCAGGAGGTAGACCGCCGATAGGATAGTACGGCGCTCTCTCTGGTAAACCTCTACACTCCAGGGTAGAAGAGGAATGACTAAGTAAGTAAGTAAGTAAGTAAGCATGCAACAGGAGGGCGTAACATGCGTTTGTTGAAGGCCTATGCTCCTTAGGGAGCTGAGAAGTAAAGATGATTAATTTCCATACACCCGACAAGGCACCTGATGCTGCTTTGATATACGAGTAGTTGGTTCAAGCAAACAATGCGATTACACAGACTTATTTTACCTAAGTCATGTGCCTAATGTTCTGTATACATACTATTACGTCAAAGAGGTCTTGTTTTCACAGTTTGTCGTCAGAACATCTTTGATTTCAGCATTTTTATTAGTTGAACGTTTTCATTCACGATTCGTGTCTCTCGTGTACGAAAGAACATTTATTACGGTATCTCGAAGAAAGCGAACCTTCTTCTCCATTGTCACAGTATTTTAAAGTTTCTGTCACATTTTTTCCTCATAAAACAAAGAGGCGCTATATCAGGGTAGTTAGCACAACGCTCGCCTGTGAGGCTATATCATGACGAACTATCAGTAGCGCAGGTGACGTTCCCGCAAACACCGCCTTCTGCGGACAACAGATACATTGATTGTATGCAATTTCGGGTTGGAATTCCATTCTTTGGACAAAAGGTCCTATTGTTGCGGAATCTACTACAAGACCTTATACCCCAACGATTGTTTTAAGATAAATTTCTTTTTTGGATTCCTGTTACGAAATATAGAGCTAACTGTCTAATAATAGTTGGCCTCGATTTCCAGGTCGCAGGTATTCCCTGTTACATGGCAGATACAATGGCGCACGCTGTTGCATGTTTCTGAAGATGCTTTCAGACTCAGTAAATAAATAAATAAATACTACAGATATGTTTCAGGCATTCGTGAGAAATAAAGAAGTAGAACACTAGACAATGGAAAAACAACAGAAGTGATAGGCTTACCGGGAATCGAACCCAGGACCTTCCGAACGACACCACCGCTTAGCTACGGGCGCGAATCGCTACTATCCTCTCTGCCAACTAGGCACCACAGTATTCTGCTCTCATAAATATCATTATCATCATTTCCAAGCTCTCCCCTTGCAGGAAGCCTGCACCAAGGGTTCACATGCTCTTGTAGCGGTTGTGTCTGTGGATGGAGATGGTAATCATGGTGATGATATCCATGCGCTACATTTTTAATTCTGAAAAGTAGTGCTTGGTGTTCTTAGCTAGAATGCCAGTTTACTAGACATTCTGACACGTTCGCTGAAAATGTTCAACAGACCACAAGGTCTTTTATATGCGCCCTATAAACCGACGGACCCTGTGTCAAAACGAGGTATTATTTTTTTTTTAAGAAAACAAAAAACGTTCGCTGAACAGTAGGAAATTACTTATAATTATTTTAGTCACGTGAAAAGTGTGTTGTGCACGGAGACAAAAGCTGATCACAATAATACTGGTGATAAACAAAAAGGTAAAAATTGTTAAGGAATCTGCCTGACGCTTTTTACAGGGTGTCCCTAAAGTCCATGTGCTACTTTAAACTTTAATAACTTTGGATGTACACGTGACAGCAGAAGCACACTATAAACAGTATTTAAAAGCACGATTTATGCATTTTTTAAAGTGTTAGTGTTGTCAATATTGATATTTTGTTTAAGATCGTGTAACTGATTGAAAATGGCGAAGCAAAAGATAGTATTTGTATTGAAGCCCACAAACCTGAACTGTGCTGTGTTAAAACTTGATAAATTATATTTTAAAATGCCGTTTACAGTGTGCTTCTGTCGTGTGTACATCCAAAGTTGTTAAAGTTTAAGTAGCACAAGGACTTTAGGAAAACCCTGTATTTGCGAAATGCAATATTATTTTACATTCTATAATGAACTTGTTGTCACGTTTCGACTCGGAGGTAATTTAATTGTGGTCATCATCATCTGTGGTCATCGTCATCTGTAGTCATCGTCATCTGTGGTCTTCCATCATCTATGGTCATCGTCATCTGTGGTCATCGTCATCTGTGGTCATCGTCATCTGTGGTCATCGTCATTTGTAATCATCGTCATCTGTGGTCATCGTCATCTGTGGTCATCGTCATCTGTGGTCATCGTCATCTGTGGTCATCGTCATCTGTGGTCATCGTCATTTGTAATCATCGTCATTTGTAATCATCGTCATTTGTAATCATCGTCATCTGTGGTCATCGTCATTTGTAATCATCGTCATCTGTGGTCATCGTCATTTGTAATCATCGTCATCTGTGGTCATCGTCATCTGTGGTCATCGTCATCTGTGGTCATCGTCATCTGTGGTCATCGTCATCTGTGGTCATCGTCATCTGTGGTCATCGTCATTTGTAATCAACGTCATTTGTAATCATCGTCATTTGTAATCATCGTCTGCTGTGGTCATCGTCATCTGTGGTCATCATCATTTGTAATCATCGTCATCTGTGGTCATCGTCATTTGTAATCATCGTCATCAGTGGTCATCGTCAACTGTGGTCATCGTCATCTGTGGTCATCGTCATTGTAATCATCGTCATCTGTGGTCATCGTCATCTGTGGTCATCGTCATCTGTGGTAATCGTCATCTGTGGTCATCGTCATCTGTGGCCATCGTCATCTGTGGTCATCGTCATTTGTAATCATCGTCATTTGTAATCATCGTCATCTGTGGTCATCGTCATTTGTAATCATCGTCATCTGTGGTCATCGTCATCTGTGGTCATCGTCATCTGTGGTCATCGTCATCTGTGGTCATCGCCATCAGTGGTCATCATCGCCATCTGTGGTCATCGTCATCTATGGTCATCGTCATATGTTGTCATCGTCATTTGTAATCATCGTCATCTGTGGTCATCGTCATCTGTGGTCATCGTCATCTGTGGTCATTGTCATCTGTGGTCATCGTCATCTGTGGTCATCGTCATCTGTGGTCATCATCTTCATCTGTGGTCATCATCGTCATATGTGTCATCATCGTCATATGTGTCATCATCGACATCTGTGGTCATCGTCATCTGTGGTCATCGTCATATGTGGTCATCATCGTTATCTGGGGTCATCATCATAATCCTTACACTCTAGCTCCCTGTGGAGCACGGCTTTCAACAAACACACTCCCAGCCTTCCTGTCCTGCTGCGCCACCAACTCAAAGTCCTTCCATGTCTTTCCTTATCCCTTTCATGTCTGTCTTCAATTCTCTTGTCCTTGAGTTTGTTGGTCTCCACTTTCATTTACGCTGGATGGTTCCAGAACAAGGACTGCCTTGTACTGATATCAACTGATTTTCTCAATGTGTAACCTATCCAGCGCCAGCGTCTTCTCCTCACATCTTGTTCATCTGGTATTTGTCTAGTTAAACTGTCATCAGTTTAAGTGAAATCATGGTTCAATCAAAATCGGGTGTAATATGTTTATTAAATTTGATATATTCTTTGGATGATACATGTTGCTACAAAGTACTAAAACGTTTGTTATATGAAATAAAATTAAAGTAAGCAGATATGTTTCCCTTTTAAAATTAAATATTCTCAACATGTTAAAATAGATACAAGTTCATGTTATGTACATAAAACAGATCTTCACATTAACTATAGCAAAAGCATCATGTTTATATACAAATTTGAATATTTCTAGCTTTTGTTACGAAACAAAATTTCACAAAATAAACACAAAGATTTTTTTTTCTTATTGTGATTGACCAGATATTTTCAAATTATTTACACGGATACAATTCTGTACACTTTAGCACACATACAGTCACGTGTGCCATTAAAAACAAATTGAATATTGAAACAAAATGCTTTTCACATCATAAAGTAAACATTCGAACTGTGTTTCTTGCAAAGAAATGTTTTTGCAACGTTTTTACAATGTCACATATGTAATACGTTCACAAATTGCTTCACATCTGCAAGATTCATTTACGCTTAAAGCTATACTGTAGTAGACCCGATACAACGCGGCTTGACATAACGCGGGATCGCTTATACTGCTGTGAGTTAGGAGCTTAATTTCGCAGACTAATCACTTTTCATGAGCTTCAAATTTGAACGAGTTGATCCAGAGCATTACCCAGTTTGGTGAACATATTACCTTGTTACAGGTGTGTATTTTTATCTATGGCTGCTGCACTTCAATGACTGCAGTCGGAGAATGTGAATAATATGCATATTCTTCATTTGAAATCGATTATTAATTTTTGTAAAAAAGAGAAAAACGAGAGACAACGAAACTGTAACTCTAGACTCGTTTATCAGAGAAAGCACAATATTTACTAACTTCATCACGTGCTCATATAAGACAGCTATTTAAATGTAAAACCTTTTTATTTTTTGGTTGTTATTTACATGGCAACGTGGTCTTCGTCAAGTACAAACGGACGAAAACAAATGGCAAGAAAGCGAGAACTGAGTCAAATACATAAAAAAATAAACAAAATGATACAACCAATAGATGAACGTGGCTGAAGTCGCTTGTGACGTAAATGCAAGAATGAGCTTACTGCCATAATAAGAACACTGATAATAATCATAATATTTTTTATATTAATAATACCTTAAAATAATTAAAACTAAAGACCCAAATCATAACAGAAGGCGCGACGGCTGTATAACAGATGTGAACTTGAGAATGCCAATGAAAAATGTGGCATTTCCAAGCAAACGTTTAAAAATAAAAAAGGCACAAGCGTATGTTGCACTGCTGACACTGCATTAACAGAGTGGATGAGGCTGGCCAGACTGTATTATGAACTGTCACAGTTTCCTATCTCTTCAATATCACTGTATGTGTTATTTCTCGTTTTACGTGTTACCGTATATACTCAAGTATACGTCGATCTGACTATAAGTCGACCCCTAGACTTTTGAACCTAAAAATCGTCCAAATTGAATGACCCGATTGTAAGTCGAAGTACAAAAGAATTATGCTTCAGTGATGAATTTATGAAAAGCTACAATTTATTTTCCCCAAAGCTGCTGGTAATTTATGTGCAATTATATTGCGTTGACGAAGAGGCTGCGAAAAACAGTTAATAAATCAGTTACACCAGCCTGCAAATGCAAGAAATGTCGATATTTCTGGCATGGTGCGATATTTTTTTGCACTCCTTTTCAATTGAAGGGTGCGAATTCGTATTGATCCTCGAGTAATGACGCAACAATTTTTTCCGCTGAGTTAAAACTGATTCATTTAGTTATTGTTCAAGAGCTGTAAACCACAAAATGTTCCTCTACTTGCTCTAGTTTAGTTAGTGCCCTGTATATAGACGCTAGTTTAGTTAGTGCCCTGTATATAGACGCTAGTTTAGTTAACCATATATCTTGCAAGGTTTCAAATTGAATTTCATGAATCTTTATTTTTTTTTTTTTTTTTTTGACTCGACCTTAAGTCGGGGGACCGTATTATAAGGTCAAAAATGGGAATAAATTTCTGGACTTAAACTCGAGTATAAAAGGTATGTCTTTTGAGTGCTAACGACATCAAAGCAAAGCAACTGTTATAGTTAGTTATCCTGTTATATAAAAATATTGGAACTGAAATGAAATTCAACAAGTTAGTTAAGTAATCGTTTGTCCCAGTTTTGAAACTGGCAAAATTAGAAATAGCTACTCTTCTCCGCCCCCCCCCCCCCCCTTTGCCAACCCCAATATTATTAGACATCACTGCAATGGCAATGCCAGGCTAAGGCAATAGTTGTTTTAGAGAGAGAACCAACGAACTGGGCGCGCAGCCCCGTCTAACATTCTGCCCTTCCACTCTCACTTATCTTGCGTACTATATCCTTTCATTTCCACACGTTACTTTAAGCTTTAATTCAAAGGCATGCAACAGTATAAAGGTAATATCACAGGATACATTTACAGTATTGATTTTTTTTTTTTTGGTCACCACGTTAATAAAGCTGGTATTGGTGTAAATGGTCAACTCTAAACCGGCACAGTGTTGGACATACAGGTCACCTTGTCCAAAAACGTAATGAGGCCCCGACAAGGATGTAATGTTGACTATGAGTGTTAATGTGAGTGTCAATACGTGAATGCATGGATTGTTCTGAAGAGTTGACTAGAAGATCAAACACTCACTCACACGTAGCTAGAAGTTAATTATGCAGACTACTGTGGTCGTTTCATACTGTTTAATTGAACGCACACACTTGGACAGTACGGGTATAGTTACAGGAAAACAGGTCGACATATATCATCATACTGTTGATCAATGGTCTACAATCTTAAGTTGGCATTCATGTTGAAGAACATTACAATGGAACGTCCGTAGACAAGCACTTAGATTTCCACTGTTTATAAATATAATCATCGGTCAGATCATGTCAGTTAATAAATTAATGTTCAAGCATGACTCCTAGACAGAACCTCTTTTCTAGCGAAGATTCCTTTAGGTAAAGTTCAGCAAATATTTCTGGAGACAATGTTAACCCACCAGTATTGGGTTTTCTTTATAACTATGATCTCTTAATCATCACCTGATAATAAGGGGCATCCCTGTTCTCTGATCGATGATCGACAAAAAATAGGATCCAAAATGGCTTCTGGTTCCAGTGAGCATTACTCACTATACAGATGCATAGTACAGCTTCAATAAAGGCTTTGTTCATGAACACAAATGTTTCTACAAGAATCAGCATATTCTTTCATCATAACTGCTGCATACAATCATATTCAGTGCTGCTAGGTAACATGTCATCCCGACATATTGATATAGATAATCATCATGTAAACGTCTGCCCATCTAAGCCTAGAAAGGAAAAAGTTCAGCAACAAGTTCTTTTACCTGGGCATGGGAAATACACTAGCAGAACACATACGCCCTCTCCTGGCGATACAGAATAAACACTGGGGAACTCATTGACTTAATAATCATATCAGAAACTATCTTCTTCCCCATAATAGATCACAGAGATCAACAAACTTCGGACTGGTCTCCGACATGGCATTCACCAGGCTCCATCATCATGGAAGACCCTTTTTCGTATCCGCATGCGCAGAAACTGCCTGACCCCAAACATTCAGTACAAGGAATAATAGTCCCACTTAGACATACAAAGATATCCCGATATAAGACCGAATCGTCTTAAATAGACAAGAAGTAAACATAGACTCGGACCATAAACATTCCTGCATAAACCTAAGTGTTGCGTGATAAATTCTCGCAACATCGTTTTATTTCAATATCTATTTTATAACGCAAGGGCAACAACTGCTTGAAATTTATAGTCACTTTTCTCGGTAAGCATTTGTCTTCTCGCGTTGGTATCGAATGCAGTTAAGTTTGAGCTGTGGTCATTTTGCGCTGGACTGCGCATGACTTGTCTTGCTTCTTGGTCGATCGGTTTCCGCCCACCACTAGTGGAGTGAGCGATTTGGAATGGCGAAAGAGATGCCTCGTTGAAGAGGGGATCTCCGCTATTTTTTGTTCTGTCAGGGATGTGTAGTCCTCTTATGGATATTTCGTTTATTCGGGATAATACCTCTAGTGTATTTGCACCTGCCGGGAGGCGTGATATTTCTGTATTTCTTGAAAGCAAGGTAAATTTGTGATAATGACTGTTTGATGTGCCTACATATTCGCGTAACCATTTTGTTACTGTGGCGTCCACAATAAATAATGAAGAAAAACGTCAACGGCTGTTTCAAGAATCATTGACTTTATACGTCGTGAGTTTACTGACGTCCTATGTGGATTGCCCTGTTATTTCTGTATGAACATTGTTTTTGACTGAACACATCTGCACACTACACAAAACCAGACATGCGGATACCATCCATCATCATATGGCATCACGCATCATTTGGTGGCCATAAGCTGGTTTGATTCTGGTACCAGCAAACACGGGGTCCCTTACCCACTTCATTTTCAACAAGAATTCATCAGCATCCTTCAAGAAATTAACATTCTTCAATACAGTCAACATCTTCAAAATTTTCAAAGTACTCGGCGTTGCCCGGTAAAAGTCAAAATTTCAACTTTTTGACGGAAACAAGAATTTGACAGTACCCGGCGTTGTTACATGTTGCCGGATAACTCGGACTGCTGTTATCTTTTACACAAGTCAAGCAAGTTGCTGCTGTCAAGGTTCCAGTGCTGTCGTTTTTGTGAAGGTCAAGTGCCGGTTGAAACGGGTTGTTTTCTGAAGAAGGCCAAGTACCGATTTCCATCAACTTACTTTTGGATTAGAAGGTCAAGTGCCGAAACAACTCAACACACAGTATTTCAGAAGCTCTTGTACCATCGTGTTAGCAGTGGAAGCAGTTCAGATGTGCCATCATCGTTGGAGCTTCGCTCTTTAGGACGTTGATTGACATCCGTTTTTTGCTGTTCTACGATTGGAAGCCTATAAGTTAAGTGGCCTGTTTGTATGTAAACTGTGCCCTTATACTTCTGCTGAGTCTTCTGTGTATCATCTCATTCTATATGTTATATGTTTATATGTTATTCGTATATTTATATGTTTATATTTCAGCGGGTTCTCGGTTGGGTGGTGTCTCCGTTAGATTATGCCACGTCATAGAGGTCGTCTATTGTGAGCGTTTTCTGTAAGGTTTGCAAATTTCCAATACTGGAATTTGCTAAGCGACTTCTGTTGCTATTTATGTTAGCTGTGATGACATGTTTTAATATTGTTTTCGTTATTATTTCGCATTCTTTAGTTTTGTTTTGATTTGTTTGTATTTGTTAGCCTACTCTTGTCTATAATTTAGTTTCATACAACATTTTTGTTTATACACTGTGGTGTCATGTATTTTGTTTAATTCTATCGCAGATATCGTCACATTTTTTGTGATATTTCATTAATTTCTGCTTTATTTTTAGTTGATTTCTGCGAACGTTTTTGTATTGTTGCTGATCTTTGTTATTGTTTACATTGTTATTGTTTACATTGTTTGTATTGTTTACATTTTCAATGTTTACATTCTGCATGTGTTTACATAGTCATTGTTTACAGTTATAGTAATTAGTTAATGGGCTATGCTAATGCACTGTTACTACTACACTGATGATAAATGAATGATGAATAGTGTCGTGCACTATTGAATGAGAAGTGCACTTATGATCAAGAATTGATTGTTGATATTTCATATACAAGTTCTTTGATTGGAGACTTGTTTCCCACAGAGACTGGGATAATATAAGGTGATGTGAATATACAAGTGCTTAATTAAGACTTGTTACACTTAGGTTTGAAATAAATTAGTTAATTATTTCAGGTTTTGGACTTATATATTACTCATCATGTCTACATTTGAGCACTTTATTGAGCAGGGTAAATTGCTTGGGAAGACTGGTGATAAGTTAGAAGAATTTGCAACCGCTCGATATGATAAAGCAATGGAAGCTGAACAAAAGAAACTGCAGATGGAAGCTGAACAAAAGAAACTGCAGATGCAGGTGGATGAAAAGAGATTCCAAATGGAAATGGAAAAACAAAAAAGGGAATCAGAAGCTGAGGAAAGAAAACTCCAGCTAGAAGCTGAGAATAAAAGACTTGAAAAAGAGGCTGAAAATAAAAGACTTGAAAAAGAAGCTGAAAATGAAAGACTTCAAAAAGAGGCTCAGGCTGAGGAAAGAAGATTACAGAGAGAGTCTGATGAGAGGAAAGAGAAAGCAAAAATGGAACATGAAGAAAAGGTCTTAGCTTTAGAGTTGGAAAAATTGAAATTGACGAGCATGAGTAATGGTAATGATTCAAACAAGGGTTCATCTTCTGGGAAGGCTAATAATGATACTTTTAAGATTAAGTTACCAACATTTAGTCCTTCCAGCGATGACATAATGTTCTATCTGGACAGATTTGAACAAGCATGTACAGCTCATAACATAGACAAAGCAAAATATGTTTATCAGTTATCAGGGATACTGACAGGTAAAGCTCTAAGTATATTAAATATGGTGGATGAACCTGACAAGAACAATTATGAGGTTGTCAGGGCCGCTTTGTTAAAGAAATATCAGCTTAACGAAGACGGCTATCGTCTACAATTTTAAAAACATGTTACCTGAAAATGGAGTTGAATTCTCCGAGTTTATTGCAAGAATACGCATTACTTTCTCACGATGGGTTGAACTATCTAAGACGGAAAAAACTTATGAAGGACTTATGGACTTAATACTTAGAGACAAAGTCATGTCGTCTGTCAATGAGTCTTTCCTTGCTTTCCTTCATGAACGTAAACCTAAAACAATAAAAGAAATGGAAGATTTCTGTTGCCAATACGTAACTGCGCACCCACACATAACCATGGGTAACTCTAAGGTGAAAGAAGGTTTACCAGTTGCTTCGGCAGCTCCGTATGGCCAAAACTTTGCTCGTAGATTCCAACAAAATTTTGATAGAAAGAGTAGCGGTAATTTCTGTCAAAATCATGGAAATCAATTTCATGGTGATTCTTCTTCGAAGAATTGGAGACAACCTGATAGTACTCGTTACTATCACCCTAATAATTATAGGCATTTCAAAAGAGGATATGGTAATAGAGGTTATTCCTGCCGAAGACCTCAGAACCAAACAAATAGATGTTCGCATCAATGTGAACATGATAGTAATCGTGGAAACTGGAATTCGAACCAGGATAACAATTACAATAGAGACAATAATAACTGCAGAGATAATAATAACTCTGATAACTTCAGAGGTAATAATAGTCGGGGTAGATCTCAACACAAAAAAAAGAGATATCAGCAGGCTAATGCTGTACAACAGGAAACTGAGGGAGCCTGTAATCATGTTGTTGATAGTAAAAACTTTGACGCTGTCACTGGTTCTGCTTTTGACTTTGAGAGAGCAAACAAATGCCCCAATGCAGTACTTTATTCGAACCGGGTACCATAACTACTTTGAGTTGTGGTCACCCACTTCCCGCTCTTCCTGCTGCTGTTGCGCATGACGGGAGGGGTTCTTTAATCCTACATAAGGGTCTTGTTAATGATACTCCGGTCTCACTACTTTTCGATTCCGGATGCACCACTATTGGTGTTAGACAATCGCTTGTAGATCCATCTTGTGCTACAGGAAGGGTTATTAAATGTGTCACATTTGGCGGCACTCTAGAAAAATATCCTACTGCTGTAATTCGCATTGCCACTCCTTTCTTTACTGGAGATGTGCATGCTTGTCTCTTACCTAATCCTATTGCGGACCTTATTATTGGTCGTATTCACGGAGTTAGGGAGTGTACCCCACAGCAGATTGCTGCTTGGGAAGATAATAACATGCAAGCTACAAATGCAGTAGTTACAAGAGCACAAGCTCTACAAACACCCGAAACTTCACTGAAATAGTGATAATGAAGTTGATAGCCAAGATAGTCACTTAGTAAATCACTCGTGACTCTTTCATAAAATTGCAAGAAGAAGATCCTTCTTTAAAAAAAATTCTTCGTTCTTGCGAAGAAAGGTGATCCGAATCAGGATACAAATAGAAAATCTTGGATTGCAATGAGAAACGGCGTACTTGTACGTATGGTACAAGATTCGACTACGTCGGCACATTCGCAAAATCTTGTTCCCAAGAGCATGAGAGTCCAAATATTACAACATGCTCATGACTCGCAATGTGCTGGACATATGGGTTTTGCCCGTACGAAGTCGAGAGTCCTTGCGGCTTTCTTTTGGCCTTTTGTCAATAAGGACATTCGTATTTACTGCCGATCATGCAAGGTATGTCAGGAGGTCAAATCTAGAGGACCACGACATGCTGCGCCTATCCAGGCTGCTGACATTCCTATTCGGCCGTTTCAGAAAATGGCCATAGATATTATTGGCCCTTTTAAGGTCAAGTCGGCCAGAGGACATCAGTTTATCCTTACATGTGTCGATATGTGCACACGTTGGCCAGAGGCTATTCCTCTTAAGAGCATATCTACTACAGATATCGCAGATGCTCTTTGGTTGATATTTTCTCGCTTGGGGTTCCCCAGAGAAATATTGTCAGACCATGGCACTCAACTCATATCTGACACTATGTCACAGGTAATGTCTACCTTACATATTGAACGATCTCTCAGTAGTATCTACCATCCTATGTCTAATGGGTTAGTTGAGCGTCTGAATAGAACGCTCAAGACTTTGCTTGGTAAGATAACTGAAGATCATCCTCAGATTGGGACAGGGTTTTACCCGCGGCTCTCTTTGCCTATAGAGAAGTCCCTAATGAACACACAGGATTTTCTTCCTTCGAACTTGTCTTTGGCGCGCGTCCACGCGGCCCTATGTCTTTATTACACGATCTCATCACTGCCGATGATATTAGCGATGAAACTCAATCCTCATATGAGTATGTCATTGCTCTTAGACAAAAGATCATTGAGGCATGTAAGCTAGCAACTGCTTCATCAGAAATTGCTAAAGAGAAGGCAAGACAGTTTGCTAACAAGAATAGATGTCTACGACAACTTTGTCCAGGTGACAAAGCATTCGTCCTACTCCCCAGTAGGGAAAATAGACTTCTTATTGCATGGAAAGGTCCGTATGCAATAGTCTCTCGGATTTCCGATGTTGACTATGTGGTCGATATTGATGGAAAGCATAAAACTTTCCACATAAACATGCTTTCGGAATTTCACGAACGTCCGGACTATTTGCTGCCTATTTTCCAGGCAACGGATGATGCTCCTGCACCTCACGGTCATTATTCATCCCTGTCTGTCATTCAGGATGAGGAAGCTACCTTCTCTGATGTCAACCTTCCCCTTCCAGTGGTTCCATTACATTCCACGGAATCTTGGAAAAACGTTTCTGTTTCTCCTAATCTTTCTGGTGACGAACATCGACAAGACTTGTCGATGTTACAAACATTTCAGGATGTTCTCACTGACATTCCTGGACACACAGATGTCATAGAACATGACATAATTCTTACCGACAATAATCCAATTAGGGTTAGGCCGTATCCTATTCCTATACACTTTCAGTCGCAAGTGGAAAAGGAATTGGATGAAATGATTCAATTAAATATAATTGAACCATCGACTTCACCATATTCTTCTTCCATGGTTATTGTCCGGAAGAAGGATAAGAACATACGAATTTGTGTTGATTATCGCAAATTGAATCAGGTCACAAAGTTCGACGCTGAACCGATGCCTTTGTTAGAAGATCTACTGATTAGACTTTCTAATTCTAGATTCTTCACTAAACTTGACTTGTCTAAAGGTTATTGGCAAGTGCCTTTAGCAGAGCATGCCAAACCTCTTACTGCTTTTTCTACACCTAGGGGTCTATTTCAATGGAATGTTATGCCTTTTGGTCTCATGAACGCCCCTGCCACTTTCGTTCGCATGATGCGTCGAATTCTGTCACATCGTTCGGATGTCATCGCATACTTAGATGACATCTGTCTCTTCAGTGATACCTGGGAAGATCACTATTTAGGGTTATATGACTTACTGTCCACTCTACGTGAGAATAATTTGACAGCGAAACCTTCTAAAGCTTTTGTTGGTTTTGGTGAAATCTCTTTCCTGGGTCATCGTGTTGGTCATGGTCTCTTGAAGACAGAAGACCACAATACTTCCAAAATACTGAACATCTCTGTTCCTAAAACGAAGAAACAAGTTAGGAGTCTCTTAGGTTTAATTCAATTTTATGGGAGATTTATTCCAAATTTATCTTCGATCATGGCACCTCTATCAACATTGTTGAAGAAAGGTTCGCCTAATCTGGTCCGTTGGTCTGAAGAATGCCAATCTTCACTAGACCAAATCAAGAATATATTTTCTTCTCCTCCCATCTTAAGATTACCTACTCTTGATAGGACTTTTGTTCTTCGGAGTGATGCTTCATCCACTGGGATTGGAGCAGCACTGATGCAAGAATATGCAAATACTCTGCATCCTGTTATGTACATTTCTAGAAAACTAAATGCGGCAGACAGGAACTACTCGGTTTTAGACCGTGAGTTGTTAGCGATGGTTTGGTCAATTCTAAAACTACAAAGATTCCTCCTGGGCGCACATTTCATTCTAGAGACTGATCAGAAAGCTCTTACAGCTATTCAGACTAAGAATTTGAAGAGTTCGAGATCCACTCGATATGCTATAGCTCTTCAACCTTTTCACTTCACGGTACGAGCTATCCGTGGTGCGGATAATGTGATGGCTGACATTTTGTCTAGATGCCCACATGACTCCAACTAATACTTCTGTCCTATATTTCCATATATTACAGAGTCATAACACACCTATATTTCTACAATAGATTAGCACATCTGTACTTACTTTATATGTACACACTATCGTGCTTTGTTGTCATCTTCTTCTGTTCGTTTTTTAAGATGATAGAGGAGGACTGAGTAGTTAATATAAGGGCCGTTAGTTTACTAAACAGCCACAATTATTAATAATGTATTGTACCTTATGAAGCATATTAGTTATTAATTAGCATTATATTGCTTGTACTTTCTCAGAATGTCATTGTTGAGCTGAGGACTTACCTTACTAGTATCAAGCATGACGAGTTCTAGATTGTGTACTTACCCTCGGAATACCAGAGCATATGTCCTGGATCGTCATGTAGTTTAACTTTACTATGTACTTATGTCATTACATGTCAAAGAATGTACTATTTAAATTTTCCTATCAGATTTGTACATCCATTTTTAAAGACAATATTAGAGTATGCTGTTTAATGATGATTATAGTAACTTGCATACGTATATTGTGTTTACATGCTAACGTGATGTGTGTTGGTGACACCTCCCCGATGTGAATATTTTTTGAGACATATTTATTTTTCTGTTGAGGTATATCCTCACCAGACACTCTATAATTAGCCTATTGTTTGGCGATTTAGTTAATTATCAGCGCATAATTCGTGCGTTTTGAGCCGCTTATCGCATGCTCTTTGATATTGAAAAAAAAAATATGTTCCACATTTTTTTTTAATCGGGAGGAGGTGGTGATATGTTGCGTGATAAATTCTCGCAACATCGTTTTATTTCAATATCTATTTTATAACGCAAGGGCAACAACTGCTTGAAATTTATAGTCACTTTTCTCGGTAAGCATTTGTCTTCTCGCGTTGGTATCGAATGCAGTTAAGTTTGAGCTGTGGTCATTTTGCGCTGGACTGCGCATGACTTGTCTTGCTTCTTGGTCGATCGGTTTCCGCCCACCACTAGTGGAGTGAGCGATTTGGAATGGCGAAAGAGATGCCTCGTTGAAGAGGGGATCTCCGCTATTTTTTGTTCTGTCAGGGATGTGTAGTCCTCATGGATATTTCGTTTATTCGGGATAATACCTCTAGTGTATTTGCACATGCCGGGAGGCGTGATATTTCTGTATTTCTTGAAAGCAAGGTAAATTAACATTTTCATTAACTCTATCGATTTTTGGTCGTGAACGATTTCTGGTTCATAGCCTGTCTTCGAAAGTCGTCGTCACGAGATGTTTTCCTAGCTCACATGTCGCTGTATTGTACTGCATCGGTTGATGCAGGTACCAAGGACCATTACTTGCTACTTTGTTAAATGAACTAGGTTTGGAAAACCTTTATTATCTAGAGGATATTTTTGAGGACATTATTTATACTTCGGCAGACGTGTCTGTCTTGCTGAAGTCAAACTAAGGAGAGTGAACTGATCTCATACATCTGGTTATCTCCTGGCTGTTATAGAAAGGGATGGAGTTTTTCACCTGACTACATTTACAGCACTTTGAAATATAACATGCATCTGACTCATCATTGTAATGCTGTCTACCGTCTATTGCTGTATTGAATGTTGCTGTGATAATGACTGTTTGATGTGCCTACATATTCGCGTAACCATTTTGTTACTGTGGCGTCCACAATAAATAATGAAGAAAAACGTCAACGGCTGTTACAAGAATCATTGACTTTATACGTCGTGAGTTTACTGACGTCCTATGTGGATTGCCCTGTTATTTTTGTATGAACATTGTTTTGACTGAACACATCTGCACACCACACAAAACCAGACATGCGGATACCATCCATCATCATATGGCATCACGCATCACTAAGCAAGAACAATCTGTTTCTGGCCCAACAAGGAACAGACCAACAAAATCTGGATTCATACGCCAAGTTCGATATTCAGGGGAGATAACCCATATAACAAAAGTATCAATCAATCATGGGTGATATATCTTTGGCCAGGAAAGCATCCTGATTTTCAAAACAAATACTTTCCCTCAGACAAATAAATATTATAATAACTACATACATTGCCACCAGTAATCTGTTGGTAACAAGTATCCAATCATAATCAAAATTAAGTATGTATTTTTGTTAAACAAACATGAAAGTAATGAAAAGAAAAAAAACAACAACAAAAGCAAAACAGACCAGCAATCAAATAAACAAGAGAGAGAGAGAGAGAGAGAGAGAGAGAGAGAGAGAGAGAGAGAGAGAGAGAGAGAGAGAGAGAGAGAGAGAGAGAGAGAGAGAGAGAGAGAGAGAGAGAGAGAGAGAGAGAGAGAGAGAGAGAAGAAAACGGAAGAACGATCACGAGAGAAATTATATTTGAGAGAAGCGGCCAATAAAATACTACAAGACTGCGTGATACCAAGGAGATCAGGGTTACCGTTGAAACAGCACCAGTGATTGACTATACTGACTTGGAAAACAAAACAATTGGTTTGAATATTTAATGATGACAATCCAAATCATTCAGTAGCACGGGCATGCAAGATGGAAGCAACTACTTTGTTTGTTGTTGAACGAAGACTTAAATTTTGCAACTCTTTTGCAGCCACGGTCAAGTTGATTGGTGTCGTATAGAGTGCTGTTTACAGCAGGAAAGCCAGCTTCTGTCTACATCAGCGTAAGTAGGACATGCTGTATTGTCTTGTACTTATGAGGTTTCGCTTTTGGGCTCATGTAAGGGGTTTAAGGGGGCATATACACCCAGAAAAAGAGAAAAAAGGTTATTTTTGATTTTCATATAATAATTGTGTTTTAAATATTTATAAGCCTTTTTACTTTGATATTCTTTTTGAATTATGTGTTTATCTGTAATAGTTTATGAGTTATCAATGTTCAAAGAGAATCAGATAAGTGTTTTAACATTTTAAAAACTAAACTTTAACGAAAACAGGGCTTGCGATTCACAGTTCCGGTGATAATTTCTACAATTTTAAAGCTATAGCCTTCAAATTTTGCACACTTATAGCCCATGTTATCCTTTATGGCATGAACCTCCACTTTTTTCTTACATGGTATAGAAACAGAGATATTGCTATACAAAGTTCTAAATTTGTGCTATTTAAAAGGGTCATATTGCAAGAGCCATATCTACAAAACTCATTGGGGTAGACATTTTTGGGTGGTTCACGCCATAGGTAGGGATGTTATGCACATCATCTGCTGGTTTGGCATTCTTTGCACCTTTTATGTGAGTGAAATTCATTCCCAGGTGCACTGGGGGTTTTCCTTTCTTTTTTTTTTCATCACTTCATGTTAATTAATTATTTTCACATAAAACATTAAAATTTATAAAGTAAACTTTGTTCATCATAAAATATAATATCTCTTGTAACATGTGGCCAAATTTTATGTCAACAAGTTTGTTAGTTATTTTCCTGTTAATTTTTTAAAAAGATAACCCATTTCTGGGTGGGTGTTCCCCCTTAAGCCCCATGTAATTCTAATGCTACCACAAGTATGGGAAACTAAGAGCCGGGGATCCAGACCTCCAGGACGACCCGAGTCCGCGAGGAGGACAACATTAGACAATCTCTGAAGGACCAAGGACTAGAATGGATCCAGGTCAGGAGGAAGATAGCCGGTAGGATAGTATGGCGCTCTCTTTTCCAAATGTCTACACCTCACGGTACAAGAGGAACGACTCAGTAAGTAAGTTAGTAATTCTAATGGGTCTATGAGGAGACAAAGAAAGAATAAGCCTAAAGCTTACATGAGTCAACTAATATGTAATTGTGTAAGAGGCTAGCAACCTCATCATGTAAAACAAATGTCTACAAAAATCACTTGCAAAAGCACTTAAATGTGCAGGAGCACATCATGTAAAGGTGGCCAGCTACAGTGGTTGCTCTATGTTAAACAGGGAGCAAGGTAGAACTGATCAAATGAAGTTCATTTGACTAGTGCTGGATGAGTCTGATTGATAAATAAAGTTCATTTGATTATAAGTGCTGGATGAGTCTGATTGATAAATAAAGTTCATCTGATTATAAGTGCTGAATGAGTCTGATTGATAAATAAAGTTCACCTGATTATAAGTGCTAGATGAGTCTGATTGATAAATAAAGTTCACCTGATTATAAGTGCTGGATGAGTCTGATTGATAAATAAAGTTCATCTGATTATAAGTGCTGAATGAGTCTGATTGATAAATAAAGTTCACCTGATTATAAGTGCTGAATGAGTCTGATTGATAAATAAAGTTCACCTGATTATAAGTGCTGGATGAGTCTGATTGATAAATAAAGTTCACCTGATTATAAGTGCTTGTTGAGTCTGATTGATAAATAAAGTTCACCTGATTATAAGTGCTGAATGAGTCTGATTGATAAATAAAGTTCACCTGATTATAAGTGCTGAATGAGTCTGATTGATAAATAAAGTTGATCTGATTATAAGTGCTGGATGGGTCTGATGTGTTCTGGTCTTAATGAAAATAAAATTGTACTCGACTTCGCCTCGTTGTAGTTTGTTGATGTCTTTTTGCCGGGGTGTGTCATGTCTTCATACACGGCACACCCAGTAGACCCTATTGCCCTTCGTTCTGACATTCCTTTTTGGTGTGTTGATGGCTGTATGTTGGGCTTGGGGTATTCGTCTGTACCATGTTTGCTCCTAGTTTTGCTAGTTTAACTGTTTTGTTGTTTTTTTTTTTAAATGCCGTGGCAAGTCTCTGTGTCCTGGCTTTCATCGGAGGGTAACTTTAATATTGTATGCTTTTAACAAGTTGTCCGTTTTTCAGCCTGATTCATTATTTCTTTGTTGTCGAGTTGAATTTTATCGTCCAATGTTAACAGTATATAGCTTGAATCAGTAATATATTAGTACGCTTGTTTTTATTATTTATTTAACACTGGTTGTATATTTATGATAAGGCGATATTTATAGAAGAATGTATTCTTGCCTCGTGTGTGTGTGTGTGTGGGGGGGGGGGGGGGGTTTGTCTCTGATAAGGCAAAGAAAGAATAGGACTACTGGTTCCTCAGGCACGTTGTACATGATGTTGTGTCTGAGGCTGTCAACCTCATCATGACAAACAAATCACACCAGAAAAGAAACCGCCGCTGCGTGCACATGTGAATGATGGTACAGTCTTTCTGCAAAGAGACCAGATGCAGTGATGGCTGCATGATCCATAAGGAATGAACAGGAAAATGTTGGTGAATGTATGCTTGGTAATTGGAACAGTATTGTCCACATGATTCACCATTTCTGATGTGTCACTAGTTGGGTACTTTACATAACTGATTTTCTTGGGGCGGTCTCTCCCTACGACAGGCCTACTAGGTCTTAACCGCCTTTAGTGAAGTACCCAGTTTTTATATTTATTTTTATTTAGATTCTTATGTGTCTGTCGTGTACGATTTATCAGATAGGTAATAGATGTTTATAGCCCTGTCTGAGCAGAGGTGATAGTGATGACAATGTGAAAGTAGAGGGTAAGAAATAGTTTCATCACGAGGTGATCGTGTAAGAGAATGGACAGTCTCTGGATAGAATAATTTATCTAATCCAGCCTATCTGGACGACCAACTTTTAAATCAGACGCACTTTCTCTCCTTGTACGAAAATACAAGTTACACTACACTCAAATGCACACAATTCTGTGACAAATACGCACGAACGTGAAAACAACTATGAATAACATATAGTGGATAAGGGTTGACCGACACGATAACTAAAGGTTTAATAAAGTTTATTATCAATAAAAGATCACAACAATAAGCATACACATCACGAGATTATGGTTTAAAGACAAAATAAAAATTGATCAAATAGGTTCTCCCCTCTGGTAAAGGAAAAGAAAGGACGATCCCAACAGAGGTTAATTAACCCAAAAGATCAAAGGTTAACAATAAGTTATGAAATAGTCAGTATGGGAAAAGAATAGGTTCCTAATGTAAACTATCCCGTGACTAATCAGATTATTGAGATTAAAAAAAAGAAAGAAGAAACCATATAAGTATATGATGTAAACAAAAGACACAAGTTTCTTTCTCTGTTCATTCAATTCACATACACGCAGTGGCCACTTTCAGATGCACTTACCCCAGTAGTTGTCGCAGGTATTCCAAGGAAATACGCTAATAAGTAATATATATTTAGTGTCAAATTTAAGTTTGCCAAATCCAGCCCCAGACTCTCCATAGTTGCTGACTGCAAATTTCACAGGAGTCGCTAGAGTCGGTGTTAAATTTGTACTGGATACAATAAGTTATCTATGCCTTCAGTTGGTTGGAGTAAGGTTCATGCGTGGTGATCGCCGATGTAGAATAAAAAGAACATATACAGTTCCTAGGTTCTTTAGTTTCAGGTGGCTGAAACGCTAGGTTTAAGTTACACAAATGTTGCTGACAATATATTGCCACAGTTGGCTGATGAGATATATATATATAAGTAAATCTGGTAATAGTTCTGGCCCATTTAATATTATAATTCAATGGTTCTATTCTGGTTTCTTTCAGAAAAATGAGGAAAATTGGACCGCACAGGTCACAGCAAGAACCTCATCAATATTAAATATTTTTGGATGCTTATAATATTATAAGTTCGTATGATCATAAGTTCATATGGCCATAAGAAAACAAGCCGCTAGTACTCAGGTTTGATCAGCCTATATTTTAGGAAAAGAACATATAAACATTTAACAAAATTATCAATATCATATCTAACACGTGTTAAAATAGGGCCTCTTCACCACTGTTACAAATTAGATTTAAAACACACGTGTCTAGCTTATCCTATCATTCTGTTAATGCGTGATATGAACAACAGTCATTTTAAAAAATTACATAAAATGGATAGAAGTAAATAATATATGCCGTCAGTAGACAGTTATTTAATGTATGTACTAATCAATTTAAAACATCTCTTACTGGAAAAATAGCGAGTAATTAAATTTACGTTACGACTGGAAAGTTAGCTATAAGTTATTTAATTAGCACAGAAAATCTCAGTGAAATATATATTGAAAACGTTAAACACACTAAATCACTTCAAATCTAGTATATAAATTACCGCAATCAGAAAAATGAAACACTCCACGGAATCTATTAATTTTCACTCTGTTCGAGAAATCTTAAGATAACGAGCTAGTGAATTCAGATAAATTCTGTCAACTGATCATGGCTATCGGAGAGACATGGTATATATTGATATGTTCCGTACTATCGTTCTTTAATGCGAAAGTCACACCACTGCCAGACCCGAGCCAATTTGCCATTCGATTTCTTGAATCAAAGGTAATTTTACCACCTCTTGACTTTCATCCTCTCCGACTTGCCGAAAATCAGCTACGCAATTTTCACCTGAAAGTTTTACAATCCAAGGTCCGTCTCACTGAATATCGTGTGTTCCCCTGATCAAAGAATCTATTACGCCATGCTGCGCGCTTCGCTCTCTGTTTCACATAGGGCTTGATTGCCAGATGGCCCCTGTGTTAATTAAACTGGTGAATCTTTCGTTCATGTAGCAAAAGTATACTCTAGATGGGGAGGGGCAAAAGTGGATGATTACTGCTGCACTATTTCCATCTGTGACAGTGTCATATGCAGCCCTCACTTTCTTTCCTTTCCCTGATGAAGGCCTGGTCGTCGCAAGGTTGGCTATTTTCTTTGTCTTTTGTCCTCATGAGACGAATCACCTTTTTCAGTTTTTTTTTATTTGGTATCCCTCCATTGTATTTATATAAGCGCCAAGTTCTGCATTTATTGTGGCCTTAAAGGTGGAACTTTCCACGTAACTAGTCACAGGAGTGTTAGGCGTAGCCGTCTATAGTTTCAACGGTAGTTGTTACTTGTTGTTACTTTTAGGTTAGTGTATCTTGTTATTGTTACTGTTATTGTTACTGGTATGATGTCTCGTTTTGTTACGCTTCCTCATGAGTATGGTTTTTAATGGGCGTTTTTAACTCATTTTAAAGATAAGAGACGATGTGTTTTTATGTTTCTCCCACTCATTATGTTTCTGAAGGAACCTGACTTCTGGTGTTAAACAGTCCATGGGCATAGGCGACCTACTGTGCATACCCCGGCCACTTAAGGCGGCTCTAAAGGGTGTACGGCGAAACATTTAGAACTGGTTCTGGGCTCACCGAAGTAATTGTCACATCCTGCATCCAACCACTTCTTCGATATTCGCGCCCATCATTGTACGCAGCTGACATGGTGGAGGCTGATCTCTAGTTTAGGGCACTAAAGATTCACCCAAAATTATTAAGTGATATCCTCAAGCTTCTAGATTGATTCCTTGAAACATATAGACATTCCCTAAATTTAAACACTGATTCCCCCAAACTTATGGATTGCTTCCTTCAAAACTATACAATGATTCCCCCAAGAGTATACAGCGATTCCCCTAAACTTAGACTGATTTCCCCTCCCCCAACGTATAGTCTATTCGCCAAGCTTATAGACTGATTTCTCCAAATTTAAACAGTGATTCCCCCAAACGCATGGATTGCTTCCTTCAAACTTATACAGTGATTCCCCCAAGATTATACAGTGATTCCCCCAAACTTATAAACGGTTTCCCACCAAGCTTATAGACTGATTCTCCCTCTCCCAATGTATATAGTAATTACCCAAACTTATAGATTGATAGCTCCCAAACTTATGTTTCCTTTACTCCCTTAAGCCTATAGATTGATTCTCCCTCACCCAACGTGTAGTGGATTGATGGTATTGTATGATTGTGATATTACTTAATGTGATGCATGAGGTCAGCTGTGAAGGCTCCTGAGATAAATGTAGCTGTGAATTTTCAGAAGGCCCTTCTTGCTACCACTACGACCTCACACCTATCTTTTTTTTTCTTCTAATGAATGTGGCTACGTTAAAATTCTAGGGTATTGATATGTAATGTGTTGTGGTAGTTTACATACACACACACAGATATTTAACAAGTCTAATAATATTAATAAAATGTTATGACACACTGAACTAACTCAAGCTGTGTACAATTTTTGATAATGAATTTTCTTTAAGTTTATTTGTTCTGAACCAAGGTTTTATTTTGGTCAGAACATATGAAAGGTTTTGCAATTATTAAGGAAATGCATGAATATATGGCATAATAAATGAAAGGTGTGTACATATGTATGTTACAAGACTAGTTAATATTACTACTGTTTATAGTTGTAATTTTTCTGGGAGAATGTTTAATGGATGTGCTGTTGGGGTGACCTCATCACTCCCTGTCTATGGCGACTACACATTGTCCATTTATTGATGATATTATAATTGGTGTTAAAATTTAAGTTGGTGAGTATTCAGCAGTCCAGACGCTCACGTATCTTGAATGAGTAATCTGGTGCTGGAATCAGGTGGCCCCACCTCTCCGCGCTTGGGGGCAATATCAGGCTGCTCTGCCAAAATATAAACTGCACGGGTTCACTCTTGTAATATTCAACACCTCATTTGACACCACATTGGTGCCAAATAAAAACTCACAGTTCTGCAATAAAGTATTGGTCATGTGTCAGAATTCCATCCTCTAAACCATTTCTGGACACAACACAACACACAACAACACCACATAGACGGGTCAGATCTCTTTGACCATACAACACATCTTACCAAGTTGGTTTCACATAGGATAAGTTCTCCCAGACTACATATTCTGAAATATGTTCATTAGCTTCCTGCCATAGAATAGGATAGGTGATATGTTCCACTGATCTCAACACTTGATCTGTCCTTCATAATCCTTGCTGGAGTTTATGTATTTTATTTGTCTCTAGACCCTGAACTGGGGCGGGGGGTCTAGAGCGAATCCTTACTTGTTGTAAGGGATAGATTTTGATATGGCAGTATCAAATCACTCGAAACATTAAACAAATATTAAAATATACAAAGAAATACTTTCAGTCTTACCAGAATTATGAATATAGAACACAGTTAATTGCTAGCAAAACTCAGCTGAGCTGCTGCCTTTAGTATGGCGTCCCTCTAAATATTTCAATTAGCTTCTGGGAATTACACCACTAAATAATTCACTGTGTCTACTAGGACAACTTATGACGAATGGCAAAAATGCGCGTCTGAGCGCCGATAATATATTCATCTATGGCCAATCACCGCCTTTTTTCCTTTTCAAATTCAAACCTCCTACCAAAACGTCATTTCAGTCATACCTCAGTCAAGTATGCTTTATTGTCTGTTGGTCCGTCTGTCTCTACTTGCGTTTCACAAAAAAAAAAAAAACTTGTTTTTTGAACCAACTCCGCCTTCCCTTACACAATTTTGCCTTTAAAGTTATTTTTAGCCACAATTCACCATCCCATCCCGTCTCTTTCATTCTAACTAGATTTTAGCACTTGAGTCTCAAGGCTACAGTTTTTTGAAAATGTGGGACATTTTTTGTTTCAATGCAGATGCTCGCTGATATGAACAACACAGTCTTTTGTCAATATCTTTCTTATTATTTATCCGTCTGTATAAATGAAAGCATATTATTTCACTGCTCAAGATGGGCCATCCGGCCAGCTAGGTTTTATATTCCTAACATCATTATTAAGAAAAAGTTACTTTTCAAGGTTAGTTGGTTTTTTCGAAATATTTCTAGCCTCTTCTATACTGCGTTTGCCGCTGAATTCAAATAAACGGACTAAGTTATCGCAAAAACGTCCAAGAAATGACTGTTGCGTATAATAGCTAAGGTCCCTTTTGTCGATTTCTTTACCTTGTGTCAACTTGGGGACGTGAATTTTCCTCCTTTCCCCACCAATTGCGTCTTTTAGCCTTGCTAGTTTCAAGCACGCGTTCAGTCAGATTTTTCCTTTTGATCTTCGTTCTCATCCCGTTCCAAGGGTAACGTTTTGCCTTCACGTCTAACAATTTAATTTCCATGGCGGGTGATGACCCGCGGCGTGGGCGATCATGTATTCTAGTAGCTTACGCATTAGTTTTTATCCCTACGTTGTATCATTGGAGATATTTTAACGTTGTATCATGGTTAATTTTATGACACATCTCCCCACTTGAAAACATGCCTACGGCAAGTTCTAAAACCAGTGATACACATAGATAAAATCTCTCCTCACGCCTGCCATTACTCTAATTTTGATCACAGGGGTGCCGACTGAGGAAATCTGCACCGACATTCAATTTGCCTGGGATATATTGGATACTAAACTGATAAGGTTGAAGCAATAAAGACCACCTCAGCAATCTTGCGTTTTCATGCTTAGCCTGAGATAAGAATACGAGAGGCTGATGATCCGTCTCGACCACAAAAGTCCTACCATACAGATAGATTTGAAACTTCTTTATTGCCCAGATTAACGCTAAACATTCTTTTTCGCTTGTGGAATATCCTTGTTCCGCCTTATTCAATTTGCGGCTTGCATAAGCGACTGGTTTCAGTTCCCCATCAGGTGAAGATGATCTTTGCAACAAAGCCGCTCCGAGTCCTACATTACTGGCATCGGTTCTTAAGACAAAGTCCTGTGTCAAATCAGGCAGTTTGAGAATAGGCTTGCTAGTGAGTTTTTCCTTTAAGTCTTGGAACGCTAATTCACTTTGCGCAGTCCAAATAATTTTATCTGGAAGTCCCTTGCGAGTCAGATCAGTCAGAGGAGCACAAATAGAGTTAAAATCTTTGATATATTTTTGATAAAATCCGCATAACGACACGAATGATCGCACGTCCTTTTTTGTTTGTGGTCTAGGTGCTCTCTGCAGTTTTTCCAAGTTCTTGGGATCAGGGGTCATGCTACCCTGATATACCGTGTGTCCCAAGAATTCCAACTCTTTGCATCCAATGCAACATTTTGTTGGCCTAGCAGTTAAGTTCGCCTCCCTAAGCCTATTAAATAACATTTCTAGAGCTTCAGTGTGTTCTTCAAATGTCTCTGTGGCGACTAGAATATCATCCATGAAATTCGTGATACATGGGTTATTCAGGGGATCCAACAATTTGCGCATCATCCTTGAAAATACACTCGGAGCATTTTTCAGTCCGAATGGTAGCATGTTGAATTCATAATGTCCATCCGAAGTGCTAAAAGCCAAATAAGGTCTCACTTCAGGCTTCACTGGGATCTGGTAATAGCCTTTACTAAGATCCACCTTTGAAAAGTATTTTGCCTTGTTCAGTCTGGCAAATAACTGTTTTGTGTCTGGTAATGGATCCACTTGTCCTTCTGTGACAGCATTCAGTTTCCTGTAATCTATGCACAGTCTGTGTTCCCCAGACGGTTTTCTCAACAAAACGACACTAGAGCTAAAAGATGATTCACTGTGTGAAATAATCCCTTCCTTCAACAAATAATCTATTTCTTCCTTCAATGCCTTCTCCTTCGCGAACGGAATAGAATAGGCTCTCATACAGATTGGGTTTGAGTCTACCAGTTTCATGTCATACTGTAGCAAATTTGTATGGCCTGGTTTATCTGTTAATACATCTGTATGTTCCTCCAGAACCTGTTGAACTCTCTCCCTCTGGTTTTTAGTCAGGTGCTTACTGACTTTTACCTGTGCTGCTGTTTCACAAGGATGTAATGGGTATTCATGTGAGGTGAGTGGTTCCTTTTGCATTTGAGTTGCGATAGCTAAGGTCAGTAAGGGGGTGCTTTCCTGGAGTGGTCTGTCCAGATACTTCTTTAACAGGTTTACATGATAAACTTTCTCCTTCCCCTTTTTGTCAATTTTATAGTTTGTTCTAGACACCTTCTCTAGAACCGTATATGGACCTTGCCATCCAATTTGTAATTTATTCTGGCTACCGGGTAGTAGAAGCAGCACCTTCTCTCCCACAGCTAGTTCTCTGTCCTTTGCCTTCCTATTAAAATATGCAGCATGTTTCTTCCTGGCTTGTTTCAAATTATCATTTGCCAGTTTCCATCCAGCTTTCAAACGAGTGGTCAGTTCGTTCACGTATTGATAAGATGAGGTAACAGTCTCTTCCGCCTTCTCATCTGTCCAGGTCCTTAATAGGGCTTCTAATGGACCTTTTATTGGCCTCCCAAATAGCAGAGTTGCGGGAGCCATCCCGGTTGAACTATGTGGTACCTCCCGATACGCAAACAATGCGGCGGGCAGGAATTGATCCCACAGATCCGGTTTTTCGTGTGCCAGCTTTCTCAGGATAGAAATGAGAGTCCCGTTGAACCTCTCTACCTGGCCGTTCCCTTGCGGATGGTACGGACTACAATGAAAGTGTCTGGCTTGAAATAGCTTAAAAACTTCTTCCGTTAGTTTCCCCTTGAACTGAGAGCCATTATCCGTCAAGATTTGATGCGGGAATCCTAATCGGGTAAATATTGTAAGTAGTGCCTCTGCTACATGTTTTGAATCAATTGATGGCAGGGCTACCGCCTCTCCCCACATAGAACAAGTGTCCACCAGAGTAAGGATGTAACTATTCCTCCTCTTGGTCCGAGTGAGAGGTCCCACAATATCCACTGCAACCCTCTCAAAAGGTGTTCCCACTATGGGCATTTCCCCTAGAGTTGCAGGAGCAGTCCAGTGCTTTGGAGCTACCCTTTGACATTCTGGACAGGATTTGACATATCTTTTTATATCCTCCGTTATCCCTGGCCAGAAGTAATGACAAGCTATACGCTGTCCTGTGGCGCTGATCCCCATGTGACCACTGAAGGGAATCGCATGCCCGAGTTCCATCACTTTATCCCTATATGAAGTGGGAAGAACCAGCTGGTTGTGACCATTTGTTCCAGTTCCGGCCTTCCTGTATAATAGTTTGTTCTTCATAAAATATTTCCCCTTGCTTGGAGGGGTGTGGCATTTGGGCAATTTTTTAAAACATGGCTTGAGTGTCCTATCCTCAGCCTGCGCCTTCCTCATCTCCTCTGGATGAGCATTTATAGGTTCACCTTCTTCCTCCTTCTTCTGTGACCTGGTCTGCACTGTCGCCATGATCACAGGTCTCTCGGGATTCCCCAAGAAGACGTATCTACACCCCAATATCAGAGGGTAAATTGGTTCATCTATCACTGCTGCTCTGATTTATCCTTCCACATAGCGAGTTTTCACCGTTATCCTTGCGATGGGAAGTGTCATGAGTGGTATGTCCTTAGTTGCCCCTTGTATTTCCACTGTTTCTGTGGTATACTGACTTGGGTCCACTAGGCTAGACTTCACAACTGAATCATACTCCAAACCTGTATCATAAAGGCACCTTATGGTGACCCCATTACAAATAACATCCTCACAAACTGGGGGGTGATAAGGTTCCTGCTGTCCCTTAGGATTAACCTTTAATCTTTGAGTCCCCGACTTCATTGCAGCAATGTTTGAAGGTTTCCTTCTACAAAATTCGGTGTTATGGTTATCTTTCTTGCACCATTTACACCATCTTTTTCCTTGGTTAAACGGTTTTCTTTCATTGGATTTTTGGTCATTGAACTGTGAGTTTCTGTCTCGGTAGTCATTTCTTGGCCGTTCAAAGTTTGTCCTACCTTTATTTCCCTGTTCTCTATTATCAAATTTATTAAATTGCTGTGGAGCTTTAAAATTGTCTATGTGCTTCTTTTTAGCACCACTTACCTCTGCCTGGGCTGCCTGATACCTCTCAGCGACATTTAAAACCTCCCCCAACTTCTCTGCACCTTGTTCCATGAGAAATTTTCTCATGTCTGGAGCCATGGACTCTCTCAATTGCTCAATCATGATCATTTCTTTAAGATCTTGGGTCTTCCCCAGAGCAGTCCATTTCTCCAAATAGGTTTCCAGTCTGGCAGAGAATTGGTGGTATGTCTCCCCAGACGACAGTTTGGCATTTCTAAATTTTTTACGATAAAATTCACCATTTTTTTCGTACCTCAATAACAAAGCCTGCTTTAACATGTCATAATTGTCCTGGTCTTCTCTGTTCATTTTTGCGAAGACTTCATAAGAAGTACCTCTCAGTCCCTGTGATAACTTTAAACTCCACCTCTCTCTCTCTAACCCATATGTAGTAGCTAATAACTCAAAACGTCCTAGGTACCCCTCTATGTCATCGTCTTTTTCAACAAAATGGTCTAAATGAAACCCCATAGCTGATGCTGAGGCTCCCAGACTAGCTGCAACATCTGAGGCAAAAGGGCTGGCACCATTTTCAGGAGCCTGGCCTTGTAGCTCCAGCTCCCTTAGTCGTAATTCGTGCTCCCTTTGCAACCTTCTATCGTCTGCCTCCCTTTCGGCCTTTTTGTCTGCTGCCTCCCTTTCGGCAGTCAATCTTTTTTCTTCTGCTTCCCTTTCCTGTCGTTTTTCTTCTGCCTCAATCTGCAGCCTCTTAATATCTTTTTCAGCCTCTAACCTCTTCTCTTCAGCTAACCTTCTTTCTTCCCTTTCGATATACTTATCACATTCAGCCGTTACATATTGAATTAAAACCTGACCATCCATTCCCATATCCTTTGCCGTTAGCACAGCACCTGATCTGAATTTGGCTAGCTCCGCCATACTTTTTAAACAAATCTAGCAATGAACAAGATACAATTTCCAACCACTAAAGTAATTCTAATTACTCTAGTCTAAAATAATTCTAATTAATTAATTAATCAATTAACTACCACTGGCTGTGAAGATTCACCAACTTTTATTTTCAGGGACACTTTTAATTTTTATAATGTGTTCCCCTAATTTATTTCTCCCCCCAGGAGATCCTAATATTATTGATAGGCTAATTATCCCGGACGAGCCCCCAATATTTGTAGTGGATTGATGGTATTGTATGATTGTGATATTACTTAATGTGATGCATGAGGTCAGCTGTGAAGGCTCCTGAGATAAATGTAGCTGTGAATTTTCAGAAGGCCCTTCTTGCTACCACTACGACCTCACACCTATCTTTTTTTTCTTCTAATGAATGTGGCTACGTTAAAATTCTAGGGTATTGATATGTAATGTGTTGTGGTAGTTTACATACACACACACAGATATTTAACAAGTCTAATAATATTAATAAAATGTTATGACACACTGAACTAACTCAAGCTGTGTACAATTTTTGATAATAAATTTTCTTTAAGTTTATTTGTTCTGAACCAAGGTTTTATTTTGGTCAGAACATATGAAAGGTTTTGCAATTATTAAGGAAATGCATGAATATATGGCATAATAAATGAAAGGTGTGTACATATGTATGTTACAAGACTAGTTAATATTACTACTGTTTATAGTTGTAATTTTTCTGGGAGAATGTTTAATGGATGTGCTGTTGGGGTGACCTCATCACTCCCTGTCTATGGCGACTACACATTGTCCATTTATTGATGATATTATAATTGGTGTTAGAATTTAAGTTGGTGAGTATTCAGCAGTCCAGACGCTCACGTATCTTGAATGAGTAATCTGGTGCTGGAATCAGGTGGCCCCACCTCTCCGTGCTTGGGGGCAATATCAGGCTGCTCTGCCAAAATATAAACTGCACGGGTCCACTCTTGTAATATTCAACACCTCATTTGACACCACAATGGTGCCAAATAAAAACTCACAGTTCTGCAATAAAGTATTGGTCATGTGTCAGAATTCCATCCTCTAAACCATTTCTGGACACAACACTACACACAACAACACCACATAGACGGGTCAGATCTCTTTGACCATACAACACATCTTACCAAGTTGGTTTCACATAGGATAAGTTCTCCCAGACTACATATTCTGAAATATGTTCATTAGCTTCCTGCCATAGAATAGGATAGGTGATATGTTCCACTGATCTCAACACTTGATCTGTCCTTCATAATCCTTGCTGGAGTTTATGTATTTTATTTGTCTCTAGACCCTGAACTGGGGCGGGGGGTCTAGAGCGAATCCTTACTTGTTGTAAGGGATAGATTTTGATATGGCAGTATCAAATCACTCGAAACATTAAACAAATATTAAAATATACAAAGAAATACTTTCAGTCTTACCAGAATTATGAATATAGAACACAGTTAATTGCTAGAAAAACTCAGCTGTGCTGCTGCCTTTAGTATGGCGTCCCTCTAAATATTTCAATTAGCTTCTGGGAATTACACCACTAAATAATTCACTGTGTCTACTAGGACAACTTATGACGAATGGCAAAAATGCGCGTCTGAGCGCCGATAATATATTCATCTATGGCCAATCACCGCCTTTTTTCCTTTTCAAATTCAAACCTCCTACCAAAAAGTCATTTCAGTCATACCTCAGTCAAGTATGCTTTATTGTCTGTTGGTCCGTCTGTCTCTACTTGCGTTTCACACAAAAAACGCACTTGTTTTTTGAACCAACTCCGCCTTCCCCTACACAATTTTGCCTTTAAAGTTATTTTTAGCCACAATTCACCATCCCATCCCGTCTCTTTCATTCTAACTAGATTTTAGCACTTGAGTCTCAAGGCTACAGTTTTTTGAAAATGTGGGACATTTTTTGTTTCAATGCAGATGCTCGCTGATATGAACAACACAGTCTTTTGTCAATATCTTTCTTATTATTTATCCGTCTGTATAAATGAAAGCATATTATTTCATTGCTCAAGATGGGCCATCCGGCCAGCTAGGTTTTATATTCCTAACATCATTATTAAGAAAAAGTTACTTTTCAAGGTTAGTTGGTTTTTTCGAAATATTTCTAGCATCTTCTATACTGCGTTTGCCGCTGAATTCAAATAAACAGACTAAGTTATCGCAAAAACGTCCAAGAAATGACTGTTGCGTATAATAGCTAAGGTCCCTTTTGTCGATTTCTTTACCTTGTGTCAACTTGGGGACGTGAATTTTCCTCCTTTCCCCACCAATTGCGTCTTTTAGCCTTGCTAGTTTCAAGCACGCGTTCAGTCAGATTTTTCCTTTTGATCTTCGTTCTCATCCCGTTCCAAGGGTAACGTTTTGCCTTCACGTCTAACAATTTAATTTCCATGGCGGGTGATGACCCGCGGTGTGGGCGATCATGTATTCTAGTAGCTTACGCATTAGTTTTTATCCCTACGTTGTATCATTGGAGATATTTTAACGTTGTATCATGGTTAATTTTATGACACTCACCCAACGTATATAATCGTTCCCCAGTCTTATAGACGGATTCCTCCAAACTTATGCAGTGATTCACCCATAGGCAGTGGCGTATCCTGGTAATGCGAGCTAGGCGTGCTGCTACTTAAAATGAATATGTACGCCTACTATTTATCTTCTTCCCCTCTTAATTTAAAAACCATCTATATTCAATTACGCAACGATAGTTATTAGGGGTATATGTCAATTATCTCCGAAATACTAATTAACTTACAACTTGAAACTCACTGTCACTGTAATAATCTGCATTCCCGGCAACTAACAAAAATTAATCACAAAAAACACTGGACGGACACAGCCGATTTTTACAACTCGAGAGCTGCTAGGCCACCGCACGCATGTTCGCATTGTATTGACGTATCTGCCCATGACCCCGGTTCACACAATTCAGTCTTTAGACGTGAATCCGAACGGTCCAGCACGCATTGTGACGGAATTACCCGAGAAACTTCGGGCGATTGCTACAACCAATAAAAACTGCACTATAAAACGCATCTGTGAAACTGAAACTAGATGTACTTGTAGATTCTATGCGGGAAAATCCGTTATCCTGATGCGTGCGATCCGAAAGCAGAACTTAGAGGAGAAATATTTTATAGAATAATAAATTAAATTTTTATTTTCCTTCGCGCATAGGTGTGCGCAGCACGCACAGCACACATAGAGAATACGTCACTGCCCAAAGGTATATGTCACAGATGGTTAGAATTGTCTGCCCTTGTCTGAAGTTAACCTTCTTCTTCTTCTTTGATCCTTAGCCGCCGACCGTCAAAGCAGTCAGTGGCCATCACGCCTAGTGGCGTCATGTAGGGCAACAACAAATTGATTCCACTTTGCTCGGTCGGTGGCCATCCTTCGTACAGTGCCCCAACTCTGGTTCATTCTTTGCATCTCAGCCTCCACAGTCCTCCGCCAAGTTGTTTTTGGTCGGCCTCTTTTTCGTTTTCTTTCAGGGGTCCAAAGCATAGCTGTTCTTGTGATGGCATCGGGGTCTCTTCTGAGGACATAACCAACCCAGTTCCAGCGTCTGCCAGCTATGATGGTGTGCATGTCCTCTTGCTTGCTACGAGTAAGCAGATCTTGGTTAGTGATGGTATTCGGCCAAAAGATTCGGTGAATTTTTCTTAGGCATGTTGTGTGAAAAGAGGACAATTTCGACATTTCCTTCTCTGTAACTCTCCAGCATTCCGCACCATAGAGAAGCACAGAAAGCACACAGCTCTGATATAATCTTAATTTTGTGCTTGTGCTGTATTGGGAGGACTTCCAGATGTTGTTTAGGCTAAAGAAGGCTGTTCTTGCCTTATTCATTCTGATGTTGATGTCTTTGCCTGCCCCGCCGTCTGGTGTTACTATGCTTCCTAGGTATGTGAAGGTATCTGTCTGTACCAATTGCTTATTCTTTACTGATATGGGCTCAGGGCTGCTCACAGTGAGCGTCATGACCTCAGACTTCTTTAAATTGATGTTCAAGCCCACCTGCTGGCTAAACTTATTAAATCTATCCGTTTTTTCCTGGATGTGTTGATGTGAATGTGCAATGTCATCTGCATATTCCAGATCTTCCAATGTAGAAAATGTTGTCTATCTTATTCCTCTTGGACTGCCCTCTGTTGTCTGGCGCATCACCCAGTCTATGACTGTTAAAAATAGAGTGGTTGATAAGGGATCCCTGTCGTACTCCTGTCTTCCCCTCAAAGGTTAGGTTGCTCTGCCCAACACTGCACGTAAAGTTTGCATAGAGGCTTTTTATGATTGACACTATGCAGCTTGGAATTCCATAAGCCCTCAGTATTTTCCATAAACTGTCCCTATGTATGCTGTCAAAAGCCTTTTCAAAATCAACGAAATTAATGTAAAGCTGTCTTTGCCATTCTGAGCACTGCTATATGATGTTCCTGAGAGTGAATATATGATCTACACATCTCCTGTTCTTTCTAAATCCTGCTTGTTCTTTCCTCAGTTTGTGATCTACTGCCTTTGAAATTCTCTGTATAATTATCCTGCCTAGTATTTTGCTGTGAACTGAGAGAAGAGTGATTCCTCTCCAATTATTGCAGTCTGCAAGATCTCCCTTCTTGGGCAATTTGACAATTATTTCTTTGTTCCACTCTGATGGTGTTGTCCCCGTTTTCCAGACTTGTGCAAATAGTGGTTCTAATAATTCTGCTGCTAGCTCAGGGTCTGTCTTAAATAGCTCTGCATTTAAGTTATCATTGCCCGGAGCTTTGCCGTTCTTTAACCCTTTGATTGCTGTGATGATTTCTTCTATGTGTGGAATGTCTGTATTCACATCTAGATCGTTTTCAGCCTCAGGAACATTCAATTGTGTCTCTGGTATTTCCTTGTTCAGAGTTTCTCTGAAGTGCTCTGCCCATCTTGTTTCTTGTCCCTCTGCTGTCGTGATGAGATTACCTTGCTTATCTCTTACTAATGTAATATTGTTTGCACCTCGTTTTCCGCTGATGAATTTAGTTATTTTGTATACTGTGCTTTGTTCATTTCTCAGAAGTTAACCTGTCTGTTCAATTTCCTATTTCATGTTACCGCCCACTTATTCTGTCATTTTTGATTTTAAACCGCTCTTATTTTCTCCCCGATTCTGTCAATCTTGCTAGAGCACACTTAGACACACCTCTTCACACGTGCGAAGCGGCTGGATGCCTAACGATGTTTTTATGTTGGCATTCAGGGAAACTAAAAGTGCCCTGGTCTCTTTGATGTGGAGGAAACAGGGAACTCTTTGCTCCTCTAAGTTTGCGGCATTGTTTATGCCGAAAATGTCTCTATGTCGCAAGCGGCTAGTTTCTGTGTCTCCCGGTCGGTCGGAGAATTCTCGTTTTTTTTCATTTCAAGTCGCCGTCAACCCTTTATCCTGAACAGGGGCGAGCATCGAACGGGAGATTGTAAACACTCTTACGTCTGTATTACGTGGATCCGCACAAGTGCGGAAAGAGTTCTTCGAACACCTGGCATTCTTCTTCGTATTTAAAGTCATGTCTCTATCATTCTGTTCCAGTTGTCTATTCAAGGATTTTGTCGTCTAGTGACGCTGTTGAGTTGAAAGCTAACAACTGTTAGAGAGCGTTAATCGGAATTCCTTGATTTGCTCTGGTCCAACGGTACTGTGTTTTTGGATCGGGCACTAAGCAACCGTCCAGAATTATTCGTGGCATGTATATTCATGTGCCCTTAAGTTACTAGTCCTACAGTCTTCAGTTAATAGCCACTAGCCAGTCCATAGTAGATTATCTATACACGGAGTATTACAAATCACTAGCGCCTTTGGCTGATGCCATTGCCTTCAATTATTGGAGTAACCTTGACCTACCAACTTACGCCCCGTGATTGTGGAGTATTTTGACGCAACACTCAGTAGAAGCCAGCGATTTTTCCAGTCGTCATTATCTTTATCAGAGGTGCATACACCTCGCATTGTTCCTGGATAACCTGATTTCCTAGCTGAAAGTCACTGATTCGCACTTGGAGATATATTTTAATCAATGAGAGAAATTCGCTCCAGCCAGGGTTATCGGGTAGCTCGCTGAATTAGTGGTGGCAACCCGTAATATAACGTGATATTCTTGGGATTTATTTACCCGTTTCCAGTGGGAGCTTAACTCCGTATTCCGAGGATACCTTAGGTGGAACAGTGATTGTTCCTAGCAGAGTTGGAGAGTACCTGACAAGCTTTAGTGCCCTAAAAGGATTTGACCGCTGTCATTGTTTGATAGCAGGGGGCCTAACCCCTTAATTTGGACATTTTCAGCTGCCAGTAAGAATGTACGTGGAGGGGTAGCGAGGCGAAGTTGGCGCGTGTGCATTTGAGCTAAGTGGTGTGATAAAGAGTGTGTTGACCATAATTTTTGTACTTGATGATTTTAATGTATCCCTGTAGCCGTCAGACATTGTGAAGGCATACGGGTGGGTTTTTTTGTTGTTGTTCATGCTGTGGTATCGTTTTTGTGTCTTGTTTAATAAACATAAAAACATATCCTGTGGTCAGGATCTCTTCTTTTTATAACTGTCACTGTGTGTCATAACGTTGTCCCTTACTGCCTTAGGAGCATAGGAGGAAGAGAAGCAGATTGTCTTAGTAAAATAAGTCACAGTAGGCTGAAGACGTGGCCCAACCACGCTTCAGAAGTCATATCTCTTCTCATAATTTCATTAGTGACTCTATTCTCATCTATTTTCACATCTTTGCATTCATAATCTGTCTGAACTCAGACATAATCTATTCTCAAATTATACCTACCTGTGACAGTAAACAGTGATTCCCTCAAACTTATGCAGTGATTCCCCCAAATGTATTCAGTGATTCCCCCAAACTTATAGATTGATCCCCCAAACGCATACAGTGATTCCCCAAACTTATAGATTGATTCGCTTCCCCGCGGCCCCCCACCCCTGCCCCCCGGCTTTACTGTAAATCTCAGTTCACAACTTTATTTCACCACAGTGGGAACTATAACATTGGGCCCACTCGAAAATTCGCAACACCAATGTCGGTAAGGCATTACATGGTAACCATATTGGGGCTGGCAACTCCACTGTGTACAACAAACTCCTATACAAACCAACGTTTTAAATACAAAAAGAAGGGAAACCTGAGGCCTGTAAACAGTAAATAAATATTACATACACATAACGGTATGTTTTCAGGCACTCGTAAATAATAAAGAAGTAGAAAACTAGACAACAGATAAACAACAGACGAGAGTGGCTTACCGAGGAATCGAACCCAGAACCTTCCGTGCGGCACCCCCGCCTAGCTATGGAAGCGAATCACACTATCCTCCCTGCCAGCCAAGCACCACAAAAATGATGCTTCGATGACAGGGGTTATTAGTGCGACCAGCAACACATAACAGCCGAAATTTACCTAGGGCAATACAGCCTATTAATTACGCAATCACTTATGTTGTTCACCTATTATACAGTATATGTCAGATTACACAAGACAAAGACCTTCATACTGTGTCTAGTAAATTATAGAAGACTAAGAACAGTAAGTACTGGATAGAGGGTAGGTTTTGGTATTATATGAACGTTTTAAACACATAACGAAGGGAAACCTGAGGCCTGTAAACTGTGGTAAAGTGGGATGATATAAATATTTATAGGGACTTAGTGTTGCTGAGTTATTTGCCGGTTGAAGATCATGCACTGAGCATGATTACTTTAGTGATCTCTTGTTAATCGTGCTTTGTTTAGTATTACGCGAATTAGGGTGAAGGTGTTCATACAACTCAGTAGCATGGTATGAAGAAGTAGTTCATGTAACTTGAACTCAGCAACATTAATGAAGTAATTAATGCCTTCAGATTGAGTCCGTAATATTTAATCACATGTACACACAGGATGATCATTTCAAATAGGAACAGAACATAAGTCCTTATAAGTCATGCATAAATTAATCAATAACGTAGACTGCTGGTTTACGTGTCAATGTCCGTTTAAGGATACAATGCAGTATTGTCGTCAGAACATCACAGCTATATGCACGCGCAGCTAGACATGGCTACCTGCCGACAGTGAGACTGCGAGTCTGAATATTTCATACGAATTTGACGATTATTCTCCTCCTTCTGAGAATTCTAGTTAAATACTAACCTCCATAAATTTTCCTCTCATATAGAGTTCTAGGACTGACCCTGGTCCATCAAAAATGCACATATAAATGGCTATATCATGCCATTGAATTGAAAGGTTAGAAAAACGCAGCTATTCAGCTTGGCGGTCAAGTAACAAAGGGTAGCGTCTCCTAGTTACCGACTGTGTCCTAAACAACGCTAGACACGTCATAATCGATCGTGTATGGAGCGTTCAATAATTGAAACATCTATCGCAATATATTAAATGTCTTAACCTTTACGATTGCACGTCTGCTAACCTTTAGCAGACGGCGTTAATAGCATATACCGTAACAATTCCCTGTACACCGGGGGAAAAAAAATCGATAGATTTTTTTTCAAGATCTATCCGACTTAACAATTTTTCAAAAAAAAATATTTAACACAATCGTGACATATGGCCGACGATGTTCTGAGTAGAACCGTGTCGCGGTCATGTCAACTAACTATTTGTCATAGTCATCTAACATTAATCATATTATATATCAATATTATACATATTATTATATCAACTAAATAAAATGTCCAATGTTAATAGTGAATGATAGAATTAAATTAAAGTAAGGTCTGTCGTATTAGTATGTCATATAGGAATTAATTTGACTAAATAAATTAAATTAATTAATTAAACTAAGAGTTAAATTATTAAGATTCTAATGTAACACGATGTTATGAGAGAAGAAAAGACAAAATAAGTGAGAAGAAATAGAAAGAAATTCGAATATAAGTTTAACTTAATTGTGTGTGTTAAGTGTTAGTGAATAATAACTATCTAATTTAACTAACTAAATAATGTATAGGTACATTAAAAAAAAAATATTAATCTAATACTTGTGTGAGATTTATTTTCTCTTTTCATAATTTCTTCTTTTTATATTTCGTTCTCTTTTTTTTTGTTCTTTCATTTCATTTTTTTCTCACATTTCATTTTATTGATAATAATTCAATTAAGAAGTTAAGTTAACTAATTAATTAGTATAGGATATGATGATCCATCCGTAGTCTTGATCCTGATGAATTCTTTTAGGCAAAAATGTTCAAACGTTTACGTTGGAAAGAAATGTCATTTATCCCAGCATCCAAGAATTAAGTGCACATAGGATAATAAGTTCGACTTGTCGTCAGATATTGTTCCATGATTGTTCAACGAATATTCATATATCGTGTATGGACGTTAGACGAAGTTTCAATGTCAATATGTATACCTTGATTGTCTTTAGTTCAATTCTGTGATGCATATAGTGTTCATTGTAGTGATGATTGACGTATTTTAGGAATGTCAATGTTGATTATTCGTCGTCAATATGATTACGTGACAACGCATCCGCCACAATGTTTTCAGTGCCAGGAATATGTTCAATGGAGAATTCAAATGGCTGTAGGATGATTGCATATCTGGCGAGTTTTTGGCTCTTATGGTTAGATCGACGCAAAGATGCTACAGCACGTTGGTCCGTCTGTATGGTGAAGGGAACACCAAGCAAGAACTTTTCAAGTTTAGTTATTGCCCATATCACTGATAAAAGTTCCTTGTCCACTGTGGAATACTTTGTTTCTGCCGGCTTTAGCTTTCTTGAAATATATAAGGTAGGATGTAGAATGCCATCATGGTTCTGGAGCAGGCATGCACCAATGCCGTAGTTACTAGCATCTGTTCGTAAGAAAAATCTTTTGGAAGCATCGGGAAGTCTTAAAATTGGTTCATGCGAGAACAAATTTATAATTTTGTTGAAAGTTTCATTGCATGTACCAGTCCATGTCACCTTCACCGGCATGTCTTTTTTTAACAATGAAGACAATACAGCCGTGATGGATGACAAGTTTGGTATGAATCTACTGTAATATTGAACAAGTCCTAACAAACTCCTGACCTGTTTCTTCGTCTGAGGAACTGCTATGTTTAGAATTTTGGAGACTGTACTAGGTAACGTTCGGATATATCCCGATCCAATGATATGTCCCAAAAAGGTTATCTCATTACACGCGATTTGCACCTTTGTAGGTTTAGCAGTTAGATGATAATTCCTTAGAGTGTCGAAAACATATCTAAGTCCCGAAACATGTTCCTTAAACGACGAACTAAACAAGCATATGTCGTCAATATATGTAATAACGTCTGGTCTACCTGATAAAATTTGTCGCATCAGGCGAATGAAGGTAGCTGGCGCATTAACAAGCCCAAAAGGCATCACATTCCACTGGTATAGACCTTGTGGAGTGGAAAATGCGGTGTAGTACTTAGCCTTTTCGGTCAGTGGTATCTGCCAATAACCTTTAGTTAAGTCTATCTTACTAAATATAGTTGCGTTGGATAGACGTGGCAGTAAGTCGTCGATAAGTGGATGTGGTTCGCTGTCAACTATAGTCTTAGCATTTAATTTTCTATAATCAACACATAGTCTGATGTTATTGTCCTTCTTCCGGACAATCACTAATGGAGAAGAGAATGGCGAATTACTAGTCTCAATGATTCCCAGAGACAACATCTGTTCAAGTTCCTTAGTAGTTTTAGGAAGGAAATGTATAGGAACCGAATAGGGATGTACACGAATAGGTGTATCATCATTGAGAGTAATGTCATGACTGATAGCCGATGTGCGACCCGGGACGTCGGTCAACACATCTGGATAAGATTGTAATAGATTAGCAATCTGTAGACGCTGTTGCGGTGTAACCGTTGAAGAGATGGTTACATCCCGCCAAGATTCAGCAGGTTGAACTACTGGTACCGGTAACGGTAACTGTACCTCAGGAAAAGAAGATTCTTCTTCCTGGATGACAGATAAGTTAGAATAATAACAAGTAGATACTGTGTTGTCATCTAGTTCATGAAAAATTGACTGTAAGTGTTCAGGACGTGTATGAAATTGCTTGAGCATGTTAATATGAAATATCTTTTTGTGTCCCTTGATATCTAAGACGTATAAGAATAAATGACCAATAAGGAAAAGAAATGATGACTGACTAGAGCTGAGTCATCAAGAAATAAGACAAAAGGGTGAGCGTACACCATTATCTGCGTGGCGCAGAATCAGGTACTAATTGTAACTTTAGATAACGGTGATGAAAATAAACACCATTATCACGCTCGATTACCCAACGAGCGTCTCGATTGTTACGAAATGTAACCATCGCCTGTCTATTCTGCCCATTGCATGATGGCAGAAGACGAACAAACTTAACGTTTGCTGTATAATCAAAAAAAATTCTAAGTGCCTGCCAGGTAGTATCCTGCGGCAGATTTCGCACTAACACTGTGCGAGAATACGCACTTTTCCCAATGTAGTATCATTGTCACGAAATAGTGGACAATGATGATATGTATTCTTTGTCAAAGAATTAACCTTCCCTTTCAACACCGACATTGTCTTTCTGTTGGATGTCGTATCATCCTGACTGGACTGAGGATGATACCTATCATCACCAAAGGTATTAAGTTTCCTACATGTCGTAGACATGTCTTTGCTGGGCAAAGTAAAAACTTTTTCATCATAATTATTTGTGTTAACTTTATGTTTCCTTTTAAGTCCAGCATTATTATTTAACCTATTATTCTTCCTCATAATGTTTTTGTCAATGTTGACAACGTCAACAGTTTTATTAGGATCAGTTATATCCTTAGTATGTTGTCCAATAGATCTATCATCTTCATCAATTTCCAGGATAGTACTGAGAGTGAAGTTGGAAACTGCTGTGCCACATGTATTTATGTTGTTGGCACGAAGTGTAGCCATATCAACAACAGCGTTAGCGTTGCTAAAAGAATGCAAATTTTTTTTCTCCCAATCATTAATTTCTTTAGGAGTGCAATCTTTACTCCCATGTATGCGTCCTAATGTAAGATCAGCTGATGGATTCTGTAGCATGCACACCTTGACATTACCTGAAAAAAATGGTGTATTAACATGTACTATGGCAGTGGGGTAGTACTCAATAGTACCCCCGAATGTCATGCACCGGACATAGTCCCCTGTTGCATAGCTAGGATGTACCAAAGACTGCCGAACTCCAATGGTTGTTGATCCAGAGTCTTTTAAAACTGAGACCACCGTACCATTGACTAATCCTCTATTGAACATCAGGGTACCCTTGCCATCGTTCGCTGAAAGACCAACTGCTGTATGAAGGTGTCCACAATTCAGCACCGTTTCCTTGGCCTTCTGAAAAATAGTATTACAATCTTGGCAACTATTTGCCACATTATAATTAATAGCAAAACATGCAGCAGAAGACTGTGTTGTATTATTGTCAAGTGGGACCTGAGCTATAGGGGTAGTATTATTTGTAACTGCCGCCCCTGTATTATGGTTGTACTGAGATGATCCCCGAGAATGAGATCGATTCCGAGTATAATTGTTAGAATTATCTCGTCGTCCTCTATAGTAACTATTATCTCGATGTCTCGAGCCATGATTATTACCATTCCAGTTATTATTATTATTGGGAGTATGTGATCGATTATAATTAGTGTTATGTTGACCATTGTGGTAGTTTGTTTGAGGTGAATAATTTCTATCTCGTGATCTACCTCTGTTGAACTCATTTTTATTGTTGAAATCATTATTATGTCCCTTCTGAAAGTTAACATTGTGATTTCTTTGGAACCTGCTTCTGTCTACACTGTGATGTCTTTGTTTGTTATTATGATTGTAGGCCATATTAGACGCTACAGGTAGAGGTTCTCTTAATGAGGAGTTAGAAATGGTTGCATTCGGATGTGCCGAACAGTAGTTTAAAGAAATTTTTTCTAACTCGTCCATAGTACCTGGTTTACGCTCCTGCAAATATGCAAAAAATGGCTGGCTAACCGAAGATAATACCTTATCCCGTAGTAGTAAATCAACTAATTTGTCGTACGATTTGTTGACTTCTGCCAGTTCAACCCATCTATTAAATGTATTGCGTATGTTCGCAATGAATCCTGCAAAATCTTTTGGAGATTCAGGTAAAATTCCCTTAAATTTCAACCTACAGTGTTCCTCGTCCAGGTGAAACCTTCGTAAAAGCAAGGACTTAATAGCACCGTAGTTATTTGCTATTGATGGGTCAGCATTTTGAGAAGCCGTCAGTGGTTCTCCAACCAAGAATTCATTTAACTTGAGTACCCATGACTCTTCAGGCAAATGGTTAGTTTTGCAAGTCTGTTCAAAACGTGACAGGAACGATGAAAGGTCGTCCACGTTTAAGTTGAGAGTGGGTAATTTAAAGTTGTAGAAATGTTTAGTTTGGCTGGATGATGATCCATTTTGTGCGTTATTATTCTGGTTTGCATCAGCACTTTGTGCTTGTAATCTTGCTGTCTCCAATTTAATACGCGCCAATTCCATTTCTTGTTGTAAAATAATTTCCTCTCGTTTCAATTTATTCTCTTCTTCCTGTTGAGCAATTTCTCTTAATCTATTTTCCTTGGCAATTTGCTTCATCTCACGTTCTGCTTCCTCTTTCTTTAATGCAGCCTTTTGTTCCTCTTCCTCTTTCTTTAATGCAGCCTTTTTCTCTGCTTCTTTTCTTTCACGTTCCTCCATTTCTGCTTTATGTTTTTCCAGTTCTGCCTCAGCAAACTGACGAAGTTCTTGAGATTTATAACCATATTCCTTACCAATTTTAACGAAATGGTCTATAGTAAGCATTTTGACTTTTATCTGGTAAGTAATTATTGGTAATTACTGATTAAAATAGTTAATAGTAGCTTCAGAGTAATTATTATACTTACTCAACTTAGGAATATTCAATATAAATAATCCCAATAGTACTGAACTCCAATGTCTAAGTTCAACTAATAGACAATATTTTGTAACAATATTGTATCTAAATACTAACTATATCATAAATAGTTATGATATCTGTTAACTATAATGTAATTACATCACACAATTAATCTCAATATCCAATGATGTTGGGTATGATTCCTAGTAATTATATTGTTCAATGTACTAAGTCACTCTCTTAGTACCAGAAAAGTATATTAAATAATATACAATGGGTCTATTACCTCAAAGGTAGACTATAAGATTATTTTATTTGGTCAATATATATATTATATTATTATGCCCTAGGCATCTCTTATAAATTGTAGTGCTACTCTCTTGGACTATCACTGCATAATTATGCAATGTCCCATATTAACCTTAAATATCAGAAAAAATTAATTAAATTAAATTACAAGTGTATTATTGCATATAATATCATATTATTAATGTAGTATTTAATATATATCATGAGGACAAACAAAACAATGATGCAACTAAAGGGTACAAACAATGTCAAGACGCAAAGAGGAGACTGGACGAAATAGTTAACGAACATGATACAAAACTGAATAAAATTGTGAACTGAGTACGAATAAAATACACCAGTTATCTACGGAACGGTACAGCTAACACAAATCGTCAAACGACAGCAGATTTGGACAGGTAGTCCAATGGCAAACCTCAATGGGGCTTCCAAAAGTGCAATCGTTTAACTGCCCTAAGAAACGACCGAAATCAATTCAGGCATCGTGAGAGCCACAGAATCTAATTTCGGTTCATCCTCCCTACCTCCCACTAATTAACAACACATTAAAACAACCCAAAAAAAATACATGAAACACATTCAGAAAAGACATGCCTATGCAGGCAAAAGGCATGGACTCAGTATTACTGTTTGCAATGACGACAGTATTAAAACAACTAGACTTATCTTTTCCGTTGCTTAGATCAGTGCTAGAGGTCGTCAACAGCTAGGCTAATGCCCCTGACTGTCTGCTCCTGTAGTCCATATCGTGTATTTGCTTCAATGGCTCATGTTTCCCCTGGTTAGACTTAGAAAACGACTTTGGTTTCTCCGACAGATCACCTACACGACTTTCAGTGACGTCACGTTGTTAGGCATTAGAATGAGTAAGACGTCATCTTCGACTGGATCATGTGATCGAAACTTGATCATAAATATTATGGTTAACATGTGCGTAAGGAACAGAAGTTTGTTTCTTTTTTCTGTCGTTCCCCGCATTCGGCCGCCACTTTGTTGCTGAGTTATTTGCCGGTTGAAGATCATGCACTGAGTATGATTACTTTAGTGATCTCTTGTTAATCGTGCTTTGTTTAGTATTACGCGAATTAGGGTGAAGGTGTTCATACAACTCAGTAGCATGGTATGAAGAAGTAGTTCATGTAACTTGAACTCAGCAACATTAATGAAGTAATTAATGCCTTCAGATTGAGTCCGTAATATTTAATCACATGTACACACAGGATGATCATTTCAAATAGGAACAGAACATAAGTCCTTATAAGTCATGCATAAATTAATCAATAACGTAGACTGCTGGTTTACGTGTCAATGTCCGTTTAAGGATACAATGCAGTATTGTCGTCAGAACATCACAGCTATATGCACGCGCAGCTAGACATGGCTACCTGCCGACAGTGAGACTGCGAGTCTGAATATTTCATACGAATTTGACGATTATTCTCCTCCTTCTGAGAATTCTAGTTAAATACTAACCTCCATAAATTTTCCTCTCATATAGAGTTCTAGGACTGACCCTGGTCCATCAAAAATGCACATATAAATGGCTATATCATGCCATTGAATTGGAAGGTTAGAAAAACGCAGCTATTCAGCTTGGCGGTCAAGTAACAAAGGGTAGCGTCTCCTAGTTACCGACTGTGTCCTAAACAACGCTAGACACGTCATAATCGATCGTGTATGGAGCGTTCAATAATTGAAACATCTATCGCAATATATTAAATGTCTTAACCTTTACGATTGCACGTCTGCTAACCTTTAGCAGACGGCGTTAATAGCATATACCGTAACACTTAGTGTACTGACTGAGATCAGCTGTGAAGGTATCTGTATCTAATATGTGTAGTGTTTTACAGATAACCTTACTTACTGCCACATATTTATATCTCAGTCAGAATTATTCTGGAATATTGTGTTGGCAACGTTATATGTCTAGGGTTATGCAAATGATGAAGTGTAAGTCACCACAACAACAACAGATAAACAATTTAATTATTCCACCACACTTGACAATACTGTGACACTCACAAACAGTCAACACTCTAGAAGACTATCTTAAAAGATTCAATGATAAATTTCAGATATGTACATATGTATTGATTTTCTCTACAATAGTGATCCTGATTCAACTACACAGTGAACCAGGCAATATAATAACATGTAATTTCAAATATTATGTACACAGATATAAATGTGGTCTTTGCATTGACATACAATATTAGTATTCTATGTGTGTGAGTTGTGATGTGGTAATATGAGGTAATACTGGTGTTACGTGCAGTCTTTGATATCTTACAATATTATACATAGGTAATTTTTTTGTGCTTAAGGGAAAGTCATTATTGAGTTACTTCCCTTGAAAGTTGTGCCATCTCTTCGATCAAACTCCGCGGATAAATCCATTTTACTGCGATTTATTCGTTGTTTGGGTAATAATAGATTGTTCTTGCTTCAGAATATCTATGGCCTGAATTTATGTGTATTGTTTGTCTGAGTAGGACGAGTCTGTCTTATATCTGTATATCTTTACATATCTAAGTCGAACTATATGTTCTGTTGTCGCTAGAGTGTGGTGTGATTTGGCTTCGTCCTGATAGGGACTGTGTGTTTTCCTATGTCGGCCTGTCGCCGGGAAAAAGTGATCTCAGTATTTGTGGGGAAAGTGATAGTCGTCTAGACCTATCGTGTATGCTTTACCCCAGTGTTTATTCATATTGCCAAGGAATGGCAGTTCCATATTTCCTCTACCAAGGTAATCAAAGACACTCTTATGAACTCTCGATCGAAGCCACCATTTTCGATAGTTACGATTTGAATGTCTAAGAGAATATATTTGACTCGATGAAAACGACTTCGATTCCTAGCAGCACTATATTCTGTAGAATGCAGTCAATTGTTCATGATCAAATCTACAGAGCAATGCAATGTTTTATGAATGACTAACTTTAGGACAGATTCATTATCTGCATCCAAACGTGAGTGACAGTTCACGAGTGAAGCCATCTTGGAACCAAAACATGTAGCGACTTTCAAGAAGAGAAAGGGGATGCCCGTATTATCGCTTGTTTAGTCCAGAGATCACTGCTACACATGAGAACCCGTTATTAGCGGTTCAATATTATTATATGAAAAAAATATGTGCTGAACATTATGTGGGAGAATCGTCGCTAAACGAGATTAGGTTTAGAAGCCATCTGAAATATTGTTTATAAGCTGACGTGCTCAGTCAGTGAAGTCAGATGATTTATATGTATGGGCGATGCTGAGGGCTTGGCTACTGACAGTCCATTATAATATTAATCTACATGAGTGCCCATGTAACATAACATTGCAGGACCATTTATCCACTGTACTATGATGTATTATGCCAACCTGTGATTTGTCACTATCTGTGCTGTCGAGTGTGTACGTCCAATTAAACTTTAGAAAAGGTACACAGTCGTTGGTGTCGATGACTTCCAGTCATACATGAGTGTGAGAAAAGAACATTTGTCAACAACACGAACCCTTATCATCATTCGCACATTGTACACTCAATCCATGTCTACACACCACTGCGTAGGTCAAGTTGACATTCCATACACTACAGTGGAGCAAACAACACCATAGAGATCTTATCAACTGATGATGATGATGATGATGATGTCTGCTTCCATCCACTTATATCTATCTTTTGGTGGATATCATTAACGGGAATAAAAATCCAACATTATCAACTTTATCAACTGGTGGCCAGCTTTCTGGGTTTGACCTCGCAGAAGTTCAGAAGTCAACAGATTACCGATACCAGACCGTTTCCTGTGGCTGATACGACACACTTGCAGTATTGGTTTGCTCTTTGTCAACACTTCGTCACGTGACCTGTCAAGTGAATGCAGTATGTAGGCCAGCGTTGTTGACAGTTTTACATTAGACATTACAGAGTTTCACAGAACAGTTGGATCAATTCTTGTCAATGTTAACAGGAAGACAGTATTTGTGTACTAAGAAGTCCTATTTTCATCGATGGATCTTCTTGTTTTCCATATATGAACTTTAATATTTAAGGCCAGAATGTTTAATTGAATAAAGTGGCAGTTTGTTTATGTTCATAAAAATAACTTTGCCATTACTGTAAAACTGAGCCTATTTTGCAACACATACTATCATACACATAATTTATATATATTTATGTTTACATGTTATTTGTTTGTATAGTATGTTAGTTTCTATGTCAGCGGGTTGTGTTTAAGGTTGGGCGGCGTCCTCACAACAGAATATCCCACGTCATAGAGGGTCCGTTGTGGGCGTTTTCTATAGGTGCAATTTTCTTGATTGAAAATTTGCTGCGACAACTGTTGCTTTTGTGTTAGCTGTGAAGACTGTAATTATTGTTATTTTTGTAATATTTCTTTGTTCTTTAGTTTTGTTTTGAGTTGTTTGTAATTTGTTGGTCTACTCTTTTCTATCTTTCAGTTCTATTCACAATTTATATTCATATATTGTGACGTCATTTGTGTTGTTATTCTTTGCAGATTCAGTGATTATTTTCATTGATTTCCCTATTTAATTTATTTTGATTTCTGCAAACGTTCTTGTATTGTCAGTCCTATTTGTACTTTATGTATTCTGTTGGTTGACATATGTTTTATATAGGTATATTTCATAAGACACAATTGCCTGTGCACTGCACTTGGATTATGGTATAAACCAGTACCTGATTATTATTACTATTATACAAGACCTTATTAAAGGCTTGTGACCCACAGATATTGGGATAGTATACTAATTAATCAAGTCATTGAGAACTTGTGGTATTATTATTGATTCAGGTGATTAGTATTATTGTTAGACATCATGTCTACTTTAGAATACTTCATTACACAAGGGAAAGCCCTTGATAAGACTGGTCAACAATTAGAACAATGGGCAGTTGCTCAATATGACAAAGCATTAGCTGCAGAAGAGAGAAGAGCTATGGCGGAAGAGAAAAGATTAGCTGCAGAAGAAAGAAAAGCTATGGCGGAAGAGAAAAGATTAGAAAGAGAAGCTGAGGCTGCTGCTGAACAAAAGAAATTGCAGATGCAGGTGGAGGAAAGGAGATTTGAAGCTGAACAAAAAAAATTAGAAAGAGAAGCTGTGGCTGAACAAAAAAGATTAGACAGTGAAGCTGAACAAAAAAGATTAGACAGGGAAGCTGAACAAAAAAGATTAGACAGTGAAGCTGAACAAAAAAGATTAGACAGTGAAGCTGAACAAAAAAGATTGGACAGGGAAGCTGAACAAAAAAGATTAGACAGGGAGGCTGAACAAAAAAGATTAGATGCTGAAGAGAAAAAAGCAATAAGAGAACATGAATTTGAGTTGGAGAAATTGAGATTGACAAGTATGAGTAATGTTAATCAGGCATCTAGTGGTAATGGTAAACCTTCTACTTACAAGGTTAAGGTTCCACCGTTCAATCAGTCCAGTGACGGTATTACATTCTGGCTGGATAGATTTGAACGTTCTTGTCGTACACATAATGTGGATAAATCACAATACGCTAATCAATTATCAGAAAACTTGAAAGGTGAATCTTTGACTAGATTATGCCTTGTAGGAGAAGCAGATAAGGATAATTATGATGTCATTAGGGCGGCTTTGATAAAAAAATATCAGCTAAGTGAGGAAGGCTATCGCCTTTTATTTAAAACGATGGTACCTGAGACGGGTGTAGAATTCTCAGAATTCACTGCAAAGGCACGTCTCACAGTTGATCGTTGGATTGAGCTTTCCAAAACAGAAAAAACGTATGAAGGACTTATGGATTTGTTGCTCGGAGATAAGATTATGTCATGTGTGAACAAACCTTTCCTTGAATTTATACATGAGCGTAAACCCAAATCTCTAAAAGAAATGGAAGAATATTGTTCCCAATATGTCACTGCACACCCCGACGTGACTTTTGGCAACACTAAGATTAAGGAGAGTATGCCAGTTGCTTCAGCAACACCATACAATCCCAATTATTCACACAGATTTCAGGGACCTCAAAACAGATTTGATAAAAAAGGTAACCATAATAGTTATCAAAACCAAGGTAACCAATCATTTCAGGGTTCTTCTTCAAAGAACTGGAGACGACCTGATAGCTCTCGACACAGGGGTGGTCATAATTATAGGAATTTCCGTAGAGGAAGTAATTATAGAAACTATCAGGGTTATCCGTCTTGGAGTCAACAAGATCATAATTACAGAGATACTCATTATAATGAATATGATAATGGTAACCAAGGGAACTATGACTCAAACCCAAATAGGGGTTACAATAGAGGTAACAATAACTACAGAGGTGATAATAACCGAGGTAGATCTCAAAACAAAAGACATAAACCACATTTTCAGGCAAACTCTGTACAACAAGAGTCCAATGAAGCCTATAAACAGAGTAAAGATAATAATGATGCTAGTAATATGGCATGTGCCGCTTTTGATTTTGGGAGAGCATCTCAGTGCCCCCAATGCAAAACGTTATTTGAGCCAACCACAGTGTCTACTTTAAGCTGTGGCCATCCTCTTCCTGCTCTTCCGGAATCAGTCGCGCATGATGGAAGAGGTTCTCTTGTCTTACATAAGGGTTTAGTGAATAACAATCCAGTCTCTGTGCTATTTGATTCTGGATGCACCACAATTGGTGTTAGGCAGTCACTCGTAGATCCTTCCCGTGCCACTGGACAAGTAGTCAAATGTGTAACATTTGGCGGCACATTAGAGAAATACTCTACTGCTATCATTAGGATTGCTACTCCTTTCTTTACAGGAGATGTACACGCATGTCTTCTTCCGAATCCGATCGCTGACCTCATCATCGGTCGCATTCATGGAGTCAAGGAATGCACTCCGCAACAAATTTCCACGTGGGAAAGGCAAAACATGCAGATTGCTAACGCTGTAGTCACTAGAGCTCAGGCTCTTAATGTGCCTCAAACTTCATCTATTGAAGATAATGAAGTGCATAACCAAGATAATCCCTTGGTAATTTCTCGTGACTCGTTTATAAAACAGCAAGAAGATGATCCCACTCTGAAGAAATTCTTCATTCTTGCAACTAAAGGTGATCCGAATAAAGACACAAGTCGCAAATCGTGGATTACAAAGAAGAATGGCGTACTTGTACGTATGGTTCAAGACTCCATTACGTCAAGTCATTCTCAAATCCTGGTTCCCAAGAATTTGAGAGTTAAAATTTTGCAGCACGCTCACGACTCTCAGTGTGCTGGACACATGGGTTTTTCCCGTACTAAGTCAAGAGTCCTTGCGGCTTTCTTTTGGCCATTGGTAAACAAGGACATACGTATTTATTGTCGATCTTGTAAAGTATGTCAGGAAGTTAAATCCAAAGGTCCACGGCATGCTGCACCCATTCAGGCGGCGGACATTCCTATTCGGCCGTTCCAAAAAATGGCTATAGACATTATTGGTCCATTTAAGATCAAGTCTGCCAGAGGACATCAGTTTATCTTGACGTGTGTTGATATGTGCACACGTTGGCCAGAGGCTATTCCTCTGAAGAGCATTACTACTGCTGATATTGCAGATGCTCTTTGGCTTATATTTTCTCGTCTGGGGTTCCCCGGAGAAATATTGTCAGACCATGGCACCCAACTAATATCAGATACCATGTCTCAAGTAATGTCTACCCTGCAGATAGATAGATCTTTAAGTAGTATCTACCATCCAATGTCTAATGGTATGGTCGAACGCCTTAATAGAACACTTAAAAACTTACTGGGGAAGATAACTGAGGATCATCCTCAAGACTGGGACAGAGTTTTACCTGCGGCCCTCTTCGCTTACAGAGAGGTACCCAATGAACATACGGGATTTTCTCCCTTTGAACTCGTCTTTGGCACGCGTCCGCGTGGCCCTATGTCGTTGCTTCACGATCTCATAACATCTGACAATATTGACGATGACACAAAGTCATCCTACGAATATGTCATCGCGTTGAGACAAAAAATTATCGAAGCATGCAAATTAGCAACTTCTTCTTCTGAATTTGCGAAACAGAAGGCAAGGCAATTTGCCAATAAGAAGAGATGCTTACGACAACTTTGTCCTGGTGACAAAGCATTTGTATTACTACCTTGTAGGGAAAACAGATTACTTATTTCTTGGAAAGGTCCGTACGATATAATATCGAAAATTTCCGATGTCGACTATATTGTCGATATTGATGGGAAGCATAAAACCTTCCACATCAATATGCTTACTGAATTCCATGAACGTCCGGATTATTTGCAACCCATTTTCCAAGCAACGGACAATTCTCCAGTACAACATGGTCATTACTCATCACTGTCCGTGATACAGGATGAGGAAACAAGTTTTTCAGATGTAAATCTTCCTCTTCCAATGATCCCACTTCATTCCAGTGAATCATGGAAGAACGTTACTGTCTCTCCTGATTTGTCTCTAGGAGAACAGCGACAAGTTTCAACTATGTTGCAAACATTTCAGGATGTACTCACTGACATCCCTGGACAAACGAATGTCATTCAACATGACATTGTTCTAACTGACCATACTCCTATTAGGGTTAGACCTTATCCTATACCTATACATTTTCAAGCACAGGTCGAGAAAGAGTTGGATGAGATGATAGATTTGAAAATAATCGAACCATCCACCTCTGCATATTCTTCGCCGATGGTTATTGTGCGTAAAAAAGACAATAACATACGTCTTTGCGTTGACTGTCGAAAATTGAATCAAGTAACGAAGTTCGATGCCGAACCTATGCCTTTACTGGAAGAGCTACTTACTCGACTCTCCAAATCTCATTTTTTTCACTAAACTTGATTTGTCTAAAGGATATTGGCAAGTTCCTTTATCTGAACGCGCCAAACCTCTCACGGCTTTTTCAACACCTAGAGGTTTGTTCCAATGGAATTTTATGCCTTTCGGTCTTATGAACGCACCAGCTACGTTCGTACGCATGATGCGCCGAATCCTATCTTATCGGTCAGATGTCATTGCATATCTAGACGACATCTGTCTTTTCAGCGATACTTGGGAAGATCACTATTCAGGGTTAGATGAATTGCTGTCTACTTTGCGTGAGCACAACCTGACAGCGAAACCCTCTAAAGCCTATATTGGTTTTAGCGAAATTTCTTTCCTAGGCCACCGAGTTGGTCATGGTTTCCTAAAGACAGAGGACCATAATACTAGTAAGATACTTAACATCTCAATCCCTAAGACTAAAAAACAGGTGAGAAGTCTGTTAGGTCTTATTCAATTTTATGGCAGATTCATTCAGAATCTATCCTCTATCATGGCACCTCTCTCAACACTTCTAAAGAAAGGTTCGCCTAATGTGGTCCACTGGTCTCAGGAATGCCAATGCTCTCTGGATAAGATTAAAACACTGTTTTCAACACCACCTATTTTAGTGCTACCCACTAAAGATAAGACATTCGTTCTTCGTAGTGACGCTTCATCCACTGGGATTGGAGCGGCACTAATGCAAGAGTACTCTGGAACTCTGCATCCTGTAATGTATATTTCCAGAAAACTTAATGCGACAGAAAGGAATTATTCGGTTTTAGACCGTGAGCTATTAGCTATGGTTTGGTCGATCCTCAAACTACAGAGATTCCTTCTAGGCGCACATTTCATAGTAGAAACCGACCAAAAAGCTCTTACTGCTATACAGAGTAAGAATTTGAAGAGCTCGAGGTCTACTCGATATGCAATTGCTCTTCAACCTTTTCATTTCTCTGTGCGAGCTATTCGTGGATCAGATAATGTGATGGCAGACATTCTGTCAAGATGCCCACATGATTCCACATAACTATTAGGGCTTAGACTTCTTGATATGTCTAGTTCTATAGTAGTTCCTTTTCTATATCATGATAGATACACATTTGTAATTTAATAATATAATGATTGTATCACTACATAGCGGTTCATGGATGTTTATTCACCGCTGTGCTTTGATGATTTTTTCTTCATAAATCATAAATTTAAGATATCTAATACGAAATGATGATATGAATTTTTTAGGCATTGTGTAATTGCCAGAATTGTATTATACTTTGATGACACCTTCCTGGAAAAATATACTTGTAGAGAAATAATTTCTCTCAGTTTATGAGACACATTCTCACCAGTCGCTCCATAAGTCGACTTAGCCTCATATTAGGCGTTATAGGTATTCCTGATATTTTCATCTGCGCATTATTCATGCGTTGTGAGCCTATTGTACGTTGCTCCTAGATGTATTTCAAAAAAAAAAAAATGTTCCATTTTTTTTTTCCCGGGAGGTGTGGTAAGACTGTTACGTGCAGTCTTTGATATCTTACAATATTATACATAGGTAATTTTTTTGTGCTTAAGGGAAAGTCATTATTGAGTTACTTCCCTTGAAAGTTGTGCCATCTCTTCGATCAAACTCCGCGGATAAATCCATTTTACTGCGATTTATTCGTTGTTTGGGTAATAATAGATTGTTCTTGCTTCAGAATATCTATGGCCTGAATTTATGTGTATTGTTTGTCTGAGTAGGACGAGTCTGTCTTATATCTGTATATCTTTACATATCTAAGTCGAACTATATGTTCTGTTGTCTCTAGAGAGGTCAAAGGCTATTCGGCGGATGTGTCGCTAGAGGGTGGTGTGATTTGGCTTCGTCCTGTTAGGGACTGTGTGTTTCCTATGTCGGCCTGTCGCCGGGAAAAAGTGATCTCAGTATTTGTGGGGAAAGTGATAGTCGTCTAGACCTATCGTGTATGCTTTACCCCAGTGTTTATTCATATTGCCAAGGAATGGCAGTTCCATATTTCCTCTACCAAGGTAATCAAAGACACTCTTATGAACTCTCGATCGAAGCCACCATTTTCGATAGTTACGATTTGAATATATAGGAGAATATATTTGACTCGATGAAAACGACTTCGATTCCTAGCAGCACTATATTCTGTAGAATGCAGTCCATTGTTCATGATCAAATCTACAGAGCAATGCAATGTTTTATGAATGACTAACTTTAGGACAGATTCATTATCTGCATCCAAACGTGAGTGACAGTTCACGAGTGAAGCCATCTTGGAACCAAAACATGTAGCGACTTTCAAGAAGAGAAAGGGGATGCCCGTATTATCGCTTGTTTAGTCCAGAGATCACTGCTACACATGAGAACCCGTTATTAGCGGTTCAATATTATTATATGAAAAAAATATGTGCTGAACATTATGTGGGAGAATCGTCGCTAAACGAGATTAGGTTTAGAAGCCATCTGAAATATTGTTTATAAGCTGACGTGCTCAGTCAGTGAAGTCAGATGATTTATATGTATGGGCGATGCTGAGGGCTTGGCTACTGACAGTCCATTATAATATTAATCTACATGAGTGCCCATGTAACATAACATTGCAGGACCATTTATCCATTGTACTATGATGTATTATGCCAACCTGTGATTTGTCACTATCTGTGCTGTCGAGTGTGTACGTCGAATTAAACTTTAGAAAAGGTACACAGTCGTTGGTGTCGATGACTTCCAGTCATACATGAGTGTGAGAAAAGAACATTTGTCAACAACACGAACCCTTATCATCATTCGCACATTGTACACTCAATCCATGTCTACACACCACTGCGTAGGTCAAGTTGACATTCCATACACTACAGTGGAGCAAACAACACCATAGAGATCTTATCAACTGATGATGATGATGATGTCTGCTTCCATCCACTTATATCTATCTTTTGGTGGATATCATTAACGGGAATAAAAATCCAACATTATCAACTTTATCAACTGGTTTTGTTCTTCAAGATAGATTCTTATTAGACATCATGACTGCATGTGCTTGTGTATGTTTGGAACTAGTATTGGAGATGGTCTCAGTTCCGAACATTAAAACAATTAATTGCCCCTCTTTAATTAAGTTAGTGTCATTTACGAGGGGTACATAGTGTTGAGCTCTTTTGGCCACAGTGGGCTTAACTTTCGTGATGGCGGCAGGCAAGGACTCCTCTGCTCGACTATTCACTGTTTCTGAAGACACCTCACTGGTTACTATAGGGACCCAAGAGTATGTTGTAGCCTCTGGATTCAGCAAACGCTCAGACCAGGTACGGCTTCAATAACTAGGACCACAGTCCCAAAATTCAAGGAAATAAACACAGATACGTTGACTAGCACTGAATGTAGGCACAAATACTGGCACAAATTCCCATCTGCTTATGTTCCAGGCTTTTATTTAGCAAAAATATGAGCTGGCTTCAACGCACTGTTGCTTTATCAAGCTTATTTGAACTAGTGGTCTCGAACTAACGCTATCAATTAACTATATTAACAGACCTAACCAATCAGGCCATCTCTACCCAATCGTTTGAAAAAAAGTACTCTTACTTCCGTCTCCCTTGACAACAAAAGATAGCATTTATAGTCCGACTAATCGTGTTTAGCCTTACATATCATTCCATCCAATCAATTCAAATGTAACTTGTGGCCTATTTCCGTACAATGGTGGTTTAAAATTCTGCCACTGAGCGACTCATAGTTTTTAGGTTGTCTGACACCCTCATTATTTTCTTTTGCCTATAATTTATTAATTCCTGGACTATTTGCGTAACACTTAACATATTCTGTGTCAGCAAGCCCTAAGGAATCCAAATATCTCAATTTAAGGGAGCTAGGTGGCTGCGTTCAAAATGTGCATTTTCTACCACCTCCTGTTCACTTCAATCCCCATGTGGTGTCTGGGTACTGTCATGTTTTCAAACGTAAACCCATCTAATGTCATCTTTCCTAATAAGCGTTTTTCAGGTTTTTAAAACCTAACTCTGGGAAGGGTAGTGTTTTTATCACTGTCCGTCTGAAAAAAAGTTAGTGCATGTGGCCTTACACGTGTGATAGTAGTAATTGTATATCGCGTTACGCTTGTTGGGGGTGGCATTAATAGCGAGACGCGTGTTTAGTGTTGCATGCGTTCCTGATTTTCAGCCCTCCCTTCTTTCCATCCTACATCCATCTGTCCATTCGTAGTGTAATTAACTTAGGTCATACGCAGTGTGCCTCTCAATGTTTTTTTCTTAGAAATGCAATATACCCGTATGGTATAAACTCCTCCTACGGTCATCGGACATTCTCAGATTATAACTTGTGGTGCCGTAAGACGGTTGTTTTATTGATGAATGTGCTGTACTTTGTTTTTAACTGTTTAAGACCATCCCTGTCCCGACCCCAGGTCCCATATGATATAACCCACTTTGTCTGATGGTAGTTTTGGGGAGTTAAGCTTGGGATGGTATCTAGTTTTTGCAGGCATCAAGACATGTGCTGGATGGGCGGGGGTAACAGGAATAGGTTGTGGGGTGGGGTGTTACTAAAGACGTTCACTGGTGTGTGCCATAGTCTCCTGTGCGACAAGGATGGTGAATTGGGCGATGTTAATAAACCCCTGGGGGGGTGGATCCTATATTTTGCAAATTATATCCCACTCCCTACATACCACTGTGGGGGGAGGGGCCAGAGAGGAATTTCATAAATACCCTACAGGGTAAATTATTGGTATGTTTTTTTGCGTATAGTTGTTTCTTGTGGGTTAATGATTCGCGCGATGTGTGTTCTCGGCTGCTACGCACTGTGTTGAGATTATACAGGTCAATTACACTGGACCCGCGTCAACAAAGGAAAAGAATATGTTCGTGAGGTATATACATAGGGTAATTATAATTTTACAAGGAATCTTTAAAAAGCGTTTTTCATTTTTAGGAGGGGACTCCCTAACGAAATTCCCCATATAAATAGATTGAAAATAAAATCTGTTAATAACCGAACCTTAACAAAAACCCCCCTGTGAGATGTTGGTCCATGAACAAATTTGTATTTCTAGAATGCACTTTCTATAGGTGCATGCAAACCACACCCCCCAAGTTTGCTTCAAACAAAATTACTTGACAAGAAATACTTGATAGGGGGGGGGGAGTCATCTAACAATATTTTCCGGGTCTCGGCTTTTCCGGAACGGCATGAGGCTTATGGGTTAAACTTGTGGGGGGGGGATTCATTTGCCATCTAGTATCTTAACTACCTAGGCTTGAATGGATGGTATCTATTTCGGGAGTGTGACAGCTTGGGGCAGGACTGACCAGTTGACGAGATATCCTTAATTATTTTTTCGTTTAGAATTTTTATTTTGAAATTATATTTAATACCTTATATATTCTATTTTATTCTTTTATTATCTATCTTGCAAGGACTGCTACGAGAGTCTACTAAATATAATTTCTATTGTTTATGTATTTTTTAAAAGGAGTTCTTTTGGTTTTTACTAAATCATGTGTGGGGTATTTTATTGCAAAAACTATTCTTGGGTGGGAGGAAACACCGGGGTACCAATAATTACATGAAAACCAATTTGTAAAGCAAACGAACCATCTTTTTTATGACCGATACCTAATATCATAAACTTTTATATTTTTCTAATATTTAAAAATATAATTTTACTTGACAATTCTTAACTTTTTTCTATGTTTTCATCCTAATATGAATTTATCAACGATTCCATCAACTATTGTCATACACTGTCTTAACCCACCTATCATGCTTCATCAATTTCGTCTTGGTAAAATTTGAAAAAATTATAACTGTGCAGGCTATACGTTCTGAGTAAAAATCATTTTTAACAACTATAAATTATTTATATTTTTATATTATTTTTAAAATCTTGATACTTCTTTTTAACAAATTCACTAACGAAAACTTATTACTTTCTACTTTACCATTACTAAAATTTTTTTAATTCATATACTACACTCCAACTCTATCTAAAATTTATTAATTTCCCCCATACAATATGTAGTGCTTCTATTGTTCACTTATTATTATTTCTACTTATTGCAAGAAGATTTATGCAATTTAGGTTTTCTTTTATTTTTTAATTCTATCTTATCCAGTTTTTATTTTTAATTCCCCGACTAATAATAACCTTTCGGTTTTTCATTTATTTTAATTTCGTTCTAACGTAAATAAAAGAATTTTAAAATTATTATGTTATTTTATTTACAAATTATCAACTATTTTTAAACTTATAAAACCCTAAATGAATCCCAAAATTATTTTAACTTATTCATAAAATTATTACTTTTATATCTGATAAAACCTACACCTAGGTAACATAATAAATTTTTATTTTTCTTAATTCTCTTTATCTAAAAATATTTATTTTCTGATTATCCTCTAAGAACAATACTATTATTCAAAATAATATTCTCTATATAATAAATTTTAATCTATATATTATTTTAAAGATTTTTTTTTTTAACTATTCACTTTTTTACCTATCCGGACTTCATTCTACGCATAAATATTTATAAGTTTTTTATAGTTTTTTCATTTTTGACTCAAGTTATTTTTAGTATTTAGAGTTTACAATTATTACGTTTTGATAAAATTTTTAAAACAACCCGCTTTTAACAATCAATTTTTCAATCGAAGATTTAAATCATTGTAAGGAACTACCATTTTTCATATCTTATTTATTCTTTATTTAAATAATGTAAGGGTCATTTCTAATTATTCCCAGATGTATCTTTTATCAACAAAGGTGCATTTATTGTATTAGAACCACAATCATCTGATTACTAACAATTTTTTTAACTAGTTTGTCATTTGAATAATAAACGGACTGATCTTCGATATATAAATTTTTTTTTCACTTTATTTTACATTTGAGACAGCCATATGTCAAACTTCTTTTCCATGTTTAAAAAAACTACAAATTCAAGCAAATAAAGGTTATGCTTGTAGTCCTAATATGATAAAAATGTTTTTCCTCTTACGATTTCACTTTTATCAATTTATATTTTATTATCTTTCTAAAAATTATTATTAATGTTTTGGGGTTTTAGTTTTATAATTATTTTACATTTTTTTCTCTTGTAAATTTATTAGTTTATTTTTTTTTTATTCTTATTTTTTTTATCTTTTGTCATTTTATTAATTATGTTTTTTTATTTTTATCAAGGACTTTTTTTTTTTTTTTTATTTTTTTTGTTTTTGTATTTTTTTCATTGAATTTTGGTTTTTGAGGCACGGTTTCATAATTAGTATTTATATCATTTGGATTTTATGTTTTGTTTGAATTTTGGAGTGGGACCCACGTATTTGTGTGTGAACACACATAGTGTTGGGTGGTTGTGGGGGACAGTACCGACCTCCTAGCAAAAAACTAATTTTTACTTTACCAAACTACAAAACATTACGAGTGGTCCAATTTATTTATCACATGAAATAGTACTACTATTTGTATGATTGTGTGTGTAAACAATTGGATAATAACACTTAATTACATATTGCTGGTTGTCTACGTTTTTTATCTGTAAATACTACATAATACAATCAACGGACTGAAACTTCAAAGTAATTTTTGGTACGATTTTATTTTTATTATTAAACTTTTTTATGTTTTAAAACAAAAAATGGGGAATATAACCACATACTATGGGGGGGATATTTACTAGCAAAACCATATAACAGCAATTTGTTAGGGACAAACAATACAAAAAATTTGTCACCACAAACGACATAGCGAAAGGTAAAACCAATATGTCAATACTTCAACATCACGGGTTCGCACATATTTGGGGAATTTAACATATTATACTAAACTTCAAATTCAAGCGACTACAATTATTGTTAAGTTATTATTTTATATATCATAAACTACCAAACAAAACAAAAACTACATTGTTAAATATTCTTCTCTCTGATTCTAACAACGGAAACAAGCTGACGAAAGTAAATAATATGGGGGGGGTTACTTTAAAAAAACCACCAATCACTCACACTAACCATACATTCTTCATTATACTAACAGAATACACAAAATCATAGAAAAGTTGTCATCAGCAACAAACACGGTACACATGCAATATATACCCTATACCTCGAAATACTACAACTTCTACATCAGTAAACAGGGGGACTATTTAATTAAACTACTATCATACATACTTACCGGGCGACCCCTATCACACATACAAATTGGTACTATATTTATATGGGAGATATTTATTAACTTTTATTCGTTCTTTCTACCTCTTTCTTATTCTAATCAAAACTAAATGAAGCGACCTATGAAACATCAGGACTGACCCGTACGACGTACTGGTACATGACATTGGTTATTGTTATTTAGTGCATGTCCCTGTCATGGGAAATAAATACGCTCACTGGGTCAACAACAATAATCGCGCAAATTATGCTCAACATACTAAGGTAACACAATTTTTAATATTGTAAGTATGGTGTCGGGTTTAGGCTGTAAATTTTAGAAAACCACCCTTACCTCAATATTTTATTATTTTTTCAATCATTTAAGTCCTTTTAAAAACACATTAACAACACCACTATCCCATTATTACGACGACTTATTTCTTTAAAATAAACTATCTTTTTACATACATAACGTATTAATTATTTATAAAAATAGTTAATTCACATATGGTCTAACTATTCTAAATACCCATAATTATTATCAACAGAAAACTATATTACGAGGTAAAACTTTTATTTTTTGGTTAATCTTGTTAGTTTGAATTTTTTTAAACGTCATTTATCCATATGAGCACAATATTCAAAACTTACAATGACCAAACATTCTTTGCCTAATGGACCAGAAAAGGGGAAACTTACATGGAACCATACATATAGAACTAAACTTCTTACATGACTCACTTTGTCTGTCATATTTCTATTAACATCAATAAAAATCTGTATCGTTTTATTGCCATTTATTATCTAATGTCTATTTAGAGATTTATTTATAATTCCTTATTAGGTTATATCTTGAATCCTATCTACCGCAATCTATTTCTTATTCCTTATTATCTTTTTCTTATTTATTATCAACGGGATTCGATTATTTTCTTTAAAATTTTTTGGTATGTAGTGTTCATAACACACCAATCGCACCTAGGCATTTACCTTTAATTTTGCTGTGGATTTTGAGCCATTATACAAAAATTGTCAAGCAACTTGTAAAACATAACTTACCGAAACAAAAATTTTAATTTATTCTTGATTTCATTTATTTTTAATATGTTAATTTAATCTTTTTTACTAACAGTAGCAATTCAAACTATTTTTTACCTAGATTATTTAATTATTCTCTTATTCTATAACCCCTTACAAAATACCACTCTTCATTATTATAAAAAAAACGTGACAAAAATATTATCTCTATTTCATATCCACTTATCTTTAAACTCTATCCATGCACTATATAATTTTATATATGAATTTTTTCTTTCATTTCTTAAATTATCCAAACACTTTTATTTTTTAAATTAAATTAAATAACCGAATTTATTATATATTATAATTATATAACTTACCATTGAAGAATCCTCAAATAACCACTTAGCCATATCTAATATATTTTAAACCAATTAAATTTCCAGAATACACAATTTTTCACACAACTCTTTTTAAATTTATCTCAGACTCAACCAACAGCTCAACATCCCTAATTATTGGTAATACATATAAAAAATCCACTTAAATAATATGTTTATTTCTATACAAAAAACCATTTATAAACAAAATAGTATTTATCTAACTTTTATCTTTTTAAGGTTTTCTTTAAAAAGAGCAATTAACTATTTATCCTTTTTTTTTATTTTATAACTATTATTGTATTCATATACTTCTATATAAGTCAATTTTTTTTAGGATTAATGACATCAATACTTATTAAATTTATTTTCTTAAAACACATTTTAAATATATAACCTAACCACTTTTATCATACAATTTACAATATAGAATTATTATGCAATATTATTACGAGCAACAATTTACCAAATTATGAAAAGGCAATAATACATGCCCCAATTTATATTAAAAATATATATTTTAAATTTACTTATAACAGGCAAAGATAATTTACATTATTATATTCATATTATAATAAATTTTACATTAACTAAATCAAACATCCCCACCTAAAAATTAATACAACACCACAATTGATATATTTATCTTAATTACTTAATAGTCTCTATATAATTTTTTTTTTTTATATATTTTCTATTATTATTTGCGTGCATATATTTATATTTTTCTTTTTTTTTATTACTGCATTTTTTATATTTTTACCTACTCAATTTTTTTTCTATTTTTATTTGCAAATAACTATACAGCACAAAAAACAATGATTTCTCCTTTTCTATTAATATTTAGCTTGAAATACAATGTTAAAACAACTAATCCTACACCATATATCGTGATTTAACTTTAGTTTCTTATTATTTATATTTACTTTCTCTCAACCGCAAACCATTAAACTATAATATCGTATTTAATAAATAAATTACTAAACTTTTTTAATTTTATATTTTTAATCATTTATTTTTTTTTTACTTTTTTTTTTATAATTTTTTATCTAATTATTTATTTTTTTTTATTTTTTTTTTTTCTTTATTTTTATTTTTATTTATTCACTTTTTTATTTTTTTTATTTTTTTTATTTTTTATTTTTTATTTTTTTAATTAATTTTTATTTTATTATTTTTTTTTCTTTAATTTTATTTATTTATTTTTATTTATTTATTTATTTTATTATTTTTATTTTTTTTTTTAATTTAATTATTTTTTTATTTTTTTTATTTTTTTTATTTATTTATTTTTTTTTTTTTTTTTTTTTTTTTTTTTTTTTTTTTTTTTTTTTTCTTTTTTTTTTTTTTTTTTTTTTTTTTTTTTTTTTTTTTTTTTTTTGTTTTTTTTTTTTTTTTTGTTTTTTTTTTTTTCTTGATTCAATTATTTTTCGTGTAATGGAATAATTAAGACTTCACAAAAGAAAATATATTTTTTTTTTTTTCTTATCTTTTTTCCTTTTTTTCCAATTTCTTCATGATTTTTTTTTTTTTTTTTTTTTTTTTTTTTTTTTATTTTTTTTTTTTTTCTTTTTTCCTTTTTTTGCCTCTTAGTTTCATTTTAATTGTGATATGCCATTGTCTATTTTTTCCCTCCACTTGCCATCTTCTCCAAGATTTTCCACGTTCTCCTTATCATTTTCATCTCTGTTTCCAGCTCTCTTCTCCATGTGCTTCTTGGTCTACCTCTGCCTCTCTTGCCCTGGTGGTTCCAGAACAAGGAATGCCTTGTAATGCTATCAACAGGTTTCCTCAGTGTGTGTCCTATCCATCGCCATCGTCTTCTTCTCATCTCTTGTTCCACTGGCACTTGTCTAGTTCTTTTCATCAGTTCCACGTTGGTAACCTTGTCATACCATTTTAATCCCTCTATTCTACGCAAGCACCCATTTATGAAAGTCTGTACCTTTTTGTTATGTTGTCTTTGTTGTTCTCCATGTCTCAGAGCCATACAATAGGACTGACTTCACATCTGAGTTGAAGATTCTTATTTTCGTGTTGGATCTGATTTCTCTTGATCTCCATATATTTCCCAATGCTATGAAAGCTCCTCTTGCTTTTTGTATTCTTATTTTGATATCATTGTCTGTCCCTCCAACTTCGTCTATATTGCTGCCAAGATATGTGTACGATTCTACATCTTGTATTGGTGCTTCTTCAAGTTCAACCCTGTTTTCATTACCTGCATTTATTCTCATTATCTTTGTCTTTTCCCTGTGTATTTTCAGACCCAATTGCTGTGACCTCTCATCGAGTGTTTTCAATTTGTCCTGCATCTGATTACGGTTATGGGACAGAAGAGCCAAGTCATCAGCAAAATCCAGATCATCCAACTGCTTAGTCAGAGTCCACTGGATTCCATTTCTGTTGTGTGTTGTTGATGTTCTCACAACCCAGTCCATTGCTAACAATAAAAGAAATGGAGACAAGAGGCATCCCTGTCGCACTCCTGTTCCTATCCCAAATGGTTCCGCAAGCTGTCCCTCATGAAGAAGTCTGCATGTCATGTCTTCATATGTTTTCGTTATTAAATTAATGATTTTCAGGGGAACTCCATAATGCCTCATCAACCTCCAAAGTGACTCTCTGTCCACACTGCCAAATGCCCCTTCGTAGTCCACAAATCCGATGTATAATGGTGAATTCCATTCCAGACTTTGTTCAACTATTATTCTCAAAAAAGCCGTCTGGTCTGTACAGAATCTGTTTTGTCGAAAACCTGCTTGTGCATCTCTCAATCTCCTGTCCATGGACTCCCTCAACCTCTCAAGGATAATCCTATTTAGCACTTTTCCTGACACTGATAGCAACACCATTCCTCTACAATGTGTGCACTCTTGTAAATCTCCCCTCTTAGGCAACTTAACCAGATATTCCTCCCTCCACTCTACTGGTATCTCTTCCTTTTCCCAAACCTTACCAAGTAATTTATATAACATCTCTGTAGCCGTGTCGATATCTGCCTTGATGGCCTCTGCTGGAATGCCATCAGGTCCAGACGCTTTTCCATCTCTTAGAAGCTGTATGGCTTTCTTTATTTCTTCCTTCGTTGGTCTTTCACCGTTAATTTGTAGCTCCTCCTCTGCTGGCTGGATGTTCGGGGGGTTTTGTGGAGCTGGTCTATTGAGAAGGTCCTCAAAATATTCTGTCCAACTCCTCATTTGCTCTTGTATATTGCTGAGCAGTCTTCCATTTCCGTCTTTTATGAGGCAACTTGTTTGCTTGTATTTCCCTGTCAGCTTCTCTGTGCTGTTATACAGTTCTCTCATATTTCCTTTGGCTGCAGCATCTTCTGCCTCTCTTGCCAACTCCTCAATATACTTCCTCTTGTCTCTTTTGATACTTCTTTTAACTTCTTTGTTTGCTTCTGTGTACACTTCTTGAGCCTTGGCTTTGGAACTTCTGGTTTTGTTTGTGTTTAAATCTAATTTCTTGTTTTTTTTCTGTCTTTTATCTTATTGATGGTTTCTGTTGTTATCCATGCTTTTTGTTGTCGTTCCCTTTTCCCCAGTATTTCTTCCCATGTCTCACTCCATACCGTTTTGATTTGCTGCCAATAATCTTCTGTATTCTCTACATCTTCCAGCTGTTGGAGCACTTGGAATTTGTAGGATATTGTGACCGCAAATTTGTCTCTTGTTTCTCAATTTCTTAGATGTCCTACATTAAATTGTTGTCTATAATTTTGCATTGTTGCATATCTCTTGAGTTTCATTTTTACTTTGGCTATCAGAAGGTGGGGATCTGATGCCACATCTGCTCCTCTATATACCTTTACATCCTGCAATGATGATCTAAACTTCTTGTTTATGCATATATGATCAATCTGATTTCTGTTCAATGGTCTGGTGATATCCATGTTGCCTTGTGTATTCTCTTATGTGGAAACATGCTTCCTCCTATAGCCAGTTGATTTGAAGCACAGAAGTTTGAGAATAGTTCCCCATTTTCATTCATTATTCCTTGCCCATGTTTTCCCATGACTTCTTCAAAGCCGGTGTTGACTGTACCTAGCTTTGCATTCATGTCACCCATCAAAATTGTGATGTCTCTTCTTTTTACTTTATCCATAATTTCCTGTAGTCTAGTATAAAATGCTTCTTTCACAGACTCTTCTTTGTCATTAGTTGGTGCATAACATTGGATGACATTTACATTTATTTTCTTTTTAGCTGTTTTAAAAGTAGCTGTTATTATTCTGGGTCCAACGGCTTCCCATTCAATGAGTGCTTTCTGTGCTTCTTTAGATAACATAACACCTACCCCTTCACTGTGGTGTGAACTTTCGTCTTCATGTCCTGAGGACAGCACCAATTCACCTGTGATGAGTTTCTTCCTGTCTACCCCCTTCCACTTTGTTTCACACAGTCCCAGAACCTCGATTTTATATTCCCTCATTTCTACTGCTACTTGTGCCACTTTCCCTTGTTCGTTTAATGTCCGAACATTCCAGGTGCCAAATCTGGAAGTTCTCTTAGAAGAAAGAAGGTTAGTCAGTAACACAGACTCCTTTCGGCTTTCTCTGTGTTGCATCATACGCCTCCCTGCGAGAGGACCTTCCCCTGTCTTGGATGGCTGTGTTTTATTTTCTTTAACTCTTAAAGGTCGTGGTAGTTTCCCACGTTTGGTGCAAGATATGTTCTGTACCTTTGAGTTTACATATATTTTTAAACGTTTCGATTCTTTCCAAGTGTTTAAAAAGTAAGAAATAATAAAACATGAGTTATAAAGGAAATTGAATGAGTGATTAATAAAATTTAAAGCTGTGACAAACTAAACACCTCATTATAATGAACAGGCCCTCTAAAGTGGCTATATATCACGATAGCCTGAAAATCGGCCCTGAATACTGGCTCTTCGTCCTTTAAGAGTTAATTGACTTGTCCATGTTTGTTGACGTTTTTTGTGGTTTAAATTTTTTACAGGATGGGGTAACCGGCCCCATGCCCAACCCTAGATATCCGCTTTCTACAAATTGCTTGCCAGGGAACAGTGTTACTATTCTTTGCTCCCCTTTCGGGCCCCGGTAACACACGGGTGACATAAATATTACACATACATAAAGGTATGTTTTCAGGCACTCGTCAATAATAAAGAAGTAGAAAATTAGACAACAAAAAAAAAAACAACAGACGAGAGTGGCTTACCGGCGGGGGTGCCGCACGGAAGGTCCTGGGTTCGATTCCCCGGTTAGCATCTCGTCAATTGTTTTTCTGTTGTCTAGTTTTCTACTTCTTTATTATTGACGAGTGCCTGAAAACATACCTTTATGTGTGTGTGTAATATTTATTTCCTTCATGAACCACTGCTGCCACCACACCTGAATGCTTGTATGCAGGCTTCCTGCAAGATGACCAGTTGCAGTGGTGGCTTCATGCTTCATATGGGGCAAAAAAGGAAACGATGATGGTGATGCTTGTGTGGAATTCCTTCATAATCTTGGATAATGGTTGTTAAAGTTAGAACTGAACGCCAGCTGCGTTCCTGTTATATCGGCTTTGTGCGGTAATGTGCGATGACCGCACGAACCGGATGTTGTTGGGTTACCAGCCAAAAGCCGCACGTTTTTTCACCGCATGGTGCTGGATGGCAGTTCAGCTAGCAATATACGTTGCTTATCCTTTTTCATTGTGTATATATTCATCTTGGTTGTCAACATGTGTGTTCCAACCAACATGTGTCAACATGTGTGAAGTAATTAAATTGTGGTTTATTTATACACAGCTTTATTTATTATTTTGTGAATGGAATGCACAACACTGACGACAAGGTACACAACATTGGTCTAACCCTGTAACTTACTCAAGCGCCTCGCGACCAAGACAGTGAATCATAGAGCTTATAGGCTAGCTATCCTACAGAAAGACAGTACGTCAGGTCGCATTACGTGTAATTTACATGCAGCCCGTGATAAAATGCATATGCAACGCATTTTAAGGCATGTCATCATCATATGACGTATTCTCTCCAGAACGTTGTCTCCATTACAGCTGCTCTGAACGCATCACGATTCTGGGCAAGTCGACCTGCATCATCCAAAGACAAGTTCAGACTCTCTGTGATGTCCTGGATCCACCGTCGTCTAGGTCGTCCCCTTCCCCTTTTCCCAGGGACCATGCCTTCCATTACTAATTTTTCCAAACTATTGTGTCTTTTAATATGACCGAAAAATTTCAGCTTCTTAAGGCATGTACAGGAGGTAAAAGAAATTTTTAAAAATCATTTCTTAATGTATTATTCATTGCCAGCATTATTTTTCTTTTCACTCCTTACAGGAAGCCGGCACCAAGCAGTCACGTGCTCTTGCTGCCTGGTTTCTGTGGCAATTTGTTTTACATAATGAGACTGCCATCCCCAAGCACAACCTCATTTTAGCAGTGGCGTATCCTGGTAATGCGAGCTAGGCGTGCTGCTACTTAAAATGAATATGTACGCCTACTATTTAACTTCTTCCCCTCTTAATTTAAAAACCATCTATATTCAATTACGCAACGATAGTTATTAGGGGTATATGTCAATTATCTCCGAAATACTAATTAACTTACAACTTGAAACTCACTTTCACTGTAATAATCTGCATTCCCGGCAACTAACAAAAATTAATCACAAAAAACACTGGACGGACACAGCCGATTTTTACAACTCGAGAGCTGCTAGGCCACCGCACGCATGTTCGCATTGTATTGACGTATCTGCCCATGACCCCGGTTCACACAAACCAGTCTTTAGACGTGAATCCGAACGGTCCAGCACGCATTGTGACAGAATTACCCGAGAAACTTCGGGCGATTGCTACAACCAATAAAAACTGCACTATAAAACGCTTCTGTGAAACTGAAACTAGATGTACTCGTAGATTTTATGCGGGAAAATCCGTTATCCTGAACTCCACCTCCACGTGGTGGTCCTGGAAACAGTCTGCAGCAGTGCAGGCTGGCTGAGCGAGTGCGGATCGAAATGGGAAGGCAAACCCGGTCCTAAAAAATGCCGTGCTGAAGTCGGATGTGTCGGCCGAAAGGCGCAGATATCGCAGCTTCGCTGGAAACAGACACAACGCAACCAACGTCCTTTTCAGGACGAACGAGGAAGAAGAAGAAGAGGAGAAATATTTTATAGAATAATAAATTAAATTTTTATTTTCCTTCGCGCATAGGTGTGCGCAGCACGCACAGCACACATAGAGAATACGCCATTGCATTTTAGTCATCTTGTACGACATGCCTGTAGGTGCAGTAGGCTTATTCGATCTTTGTCTATACAGAGACCTCCCCCCGGAGAACTACACTGGGTTAAGAAATTAAAACTACTTGTTAAATACTTTATGATTTAGTGTAATTTGTCAGTAATGGTACCACGTGACTCCACTGTCCACCAAGTCATTGAAAAACTGTATGTCGCTGTTATATGCAACCCTCCATTTGTCTTTTTAATATACAAACTAAAAAAGTGAAGATGAACCAATAAACGTTCCGTGTTTCCGTTTGTACAACTGATTCCATACCATTTTTTTTTTAAATTTATAAATTACTTCCCTTACCAGTTTCACTGCAGCCCCCTTTTTGTGTCTTATAACACTAGTCAACAACCAAAATGTACCAGAAATGAAAATAGCTGATCTTAACTAATTTTGGTGTGCTGAAAACGAAAATGACATTTAAAAATGTTGATTGGCTCTAGTTTTCAAGATATATGCTACTAGTTTATTTAATTGTGGTCAATTTATATATATATATATATATATATGACGCAACTGTTGTGGGCGATTGCATAATTTTTTCTAATGACCAATAAAAATGTAACTAGAAGTTGATGATCCAATCCTACCTATGATTACATCACCTTTGTGTATAAGTATCTTATCTCTGATAAAATTTTGCCATTAGTTAGTGCATTGTCCTTATCAAAAGTATCGTAGTTAGAAATGCCTAGGACATGTGTGAACAGTGCTAATAATTTCTGTTATATATGTGGTGAGGTGACATTTGTATCACAAAAACGAAATATAACTAAAGTGATTAAGAAAGCGTACAGTTTGTATTTTGGCTGCAGAATAGGAGATCAAGATAAGAGCTGGGCGCCACACATATGCAGCAATACATGTGCAGCACATCTTAAACTGTGGTTGACTGGCAAAAGGCAAGCTATGTCTTTTGCAGTCCCAATGATTTGGAGAGAGCCCACTGATCATCTCAACAACTGTTACTTTTGCATGGTCCCTCCAATTTGGAAAGGCATATCAAAAAAGAAAAAATGGACTCTGGAATATCCAAACATCCCCTCTGCAATACGTCCGGTACCACATGGCAATGACCTACCAGTTCCCAAAGCGCCAGAATCATTTTCAGCTGCTTCCACTGATGAAGAAGAGGACATTGGTGGTCCTGAATCATCAACCTCAAGCGACCCAGATTTTGAGCAAACTACATCCATTAAACCACACTTAATAACCCAAGGTGAACTGAATGATCTTGTAAGAGATCTGAATTTACCGAAGAACAAGGCGGAGCTTTTGGGTTCCATATTGCAACAGTGGAATCTCCTGGCAGAAGATGTTACAATTTCTGTGTATAGGAACCACCAGAAGCCGCTTATTACATTCTTTTTCAAAGAGGGTGACCTTTCTGCGTGCCACAACATTTCTGGTTTAATGGCAGCCCTCAAAATCAATTACATACCGGAAGAGTGGAGGCTTTTCATTGATTCATCCAAGACGAGTCTTAAAGCTGTTTTGTTGAATAATGGTAATGTGTTACCGTCAATTCCATTTGGTCACGCAGTTCATATGAAAGAAACTTATGAAAACATTAAGCAGCTTTTGAAGTGTATAAACTACGATCATCATCATTGGTCACTTTGCGGTGACTTAAAAGTGGTCGCTCTTTTGCTTGGACTACAGGGTGGATACACCAAGTACTGTTGCTTTCTCTGTGAGTGGAATAGCCGTGTACGAAGTGACCATTACATCAGAAGACATTGGCCAATCAGGCAATCATTGCAGCCTGGCAGTAAGAACGTTGAGAACCCAGCACTTGTCGACACCAGCAAGATTTTGTTGCCACCCTTGCACATTAAGCTGGGTCTCATGAAAAACTTTGTCAAGGCAATGGAGAAAAGAGATGAGGCTTTCAAATACCTCATCAGAAAATTTCCAAGACTGAGTGAAGCTAAAATAAGAGAGGGAGTATTTGTTGGTCCGCAAATTCGAAAACTTCTTCATGATGAACAGTTTCTTTGCGTGTTGCATGGCAAGGAAAAAGCAGCATGGCCAGCATTTAAGTCAGTGGTGGACAATTTTCTTGAAAACAACAGATCTGATAATTACAATGAAATTGTAGAAAATCTCCTTCTGAAGTATAAGAGTCTTGGCTGCAACATGTTTTTGAAAATTCATTTTCTGGATTCTCATCTAATTTCTTTACGTCAAACTGTGGAGCGGTCAGTGATGAGCATGGTGAACGATTTCACCAGGACATTGCTGCTATGGAGACAAGGCATCAAGGCAATTGGAGCCCTTTAATGCTTGCTGATTACTGTTGGACTGTGACAAGAGACACCTCATCGATTGACTACAAGAAGCAAGCAAAGAGAGCTCGAACTGCGACTGAATAATGACGGAATGGGTACAAATGTGCCTTTTTAAAACATGATATGTGAACTTTAAATAATGTTTTTATTTTTTCTATCATTTTATGTTGAAATATCAATTAATTGAGTATGTAACCACAATTTTTATAATGCTAAAGTAGAAAGACTAGCTGTTCACCCAAGAGAATTAAATAAGCATACAATATTTGTATCACTGTAATGTAAATTCATCATTAAAAAACAACCCAGAGCCAATTGGTGAATTTCATTATGATATTTGAAATCAGCATGTCAAAATCAATAAGAAATGGTATATTTAATTTCTGGTACAAATAACTTTTGAAAATTTGTTGACTAGTGTAATATGTAATTCAGCTGTGGCTTGTGGTTGTTGTTGTTGTTATTATTGTTGATCCAGGGGCGCTTGGACTCTCGCCCTTCGGCCCAATGTCATGTAGTGATGTTTCTTCGTACAAGGTGTTCCACTTATCTGGCCTCGGAGGAAGGAGAATTTTTCTAACGTCATCGAGTGCTGGGCACTCAAAAAGGTGGTCAACAGTTTCGTAGGGGTAGTTACTTAGCTGGCACTCGGGAGAGTGTTGTGGTTGGATTCTTGCTCAAGTGACTGTTGAGTGGTATATGTTGTGAGCCGAAAACGTGTGCTCTGATCAATCCTTGTAAGACGGCCGATGTTGTCGTTAGGATCGGGACCGGCCATATGTCTGTAAACTTCTCTCCGGGTGTTTCCCATGGCCCATCTGTTCATTCAAGTTTCTTTGTTTGTTGTTCATATGAGTGATTTGACTGTTTGGAGAGTTGCTGCTGTGTGGTTGTTCTTGTCTTGTTCCCTTCTTTGTTAATCTGCATGCTCTGTCATTACCTGGTGTATTTGAGTGACGAGGGATCCACTGCATAACTATTCTGATGCCATGGGAATTGTTAAGCCGATAAGCATCCAGGATTAGTTTGGCTAATTCAGTTCTACAATTTTCCTGACTTCCAAAGCCTGAAGGGCAGACATTGAGTCAGTAAAAATGACGATATTTTGAGCATTTGAGGGAAAGGCATCAAATACAGTCTTTAGATGGTATACGGCTGTTTCCAGTGCAGTGATTTCAGCTTCAACTGTGGCTAAATTGCAGTGGGGGGAGGGGAAGGGTAAGAGAAGAGGGCGAGGCTTCTTTCAGATAACATTTAAAAACAGCAATAGTCGTTAGTCGTTCATACAAAGACTCCAAAAAGTATCTGCGGTGTGGAGGCGTTGAGAACATGGCAGTGAAAAAACTTTCACGGCAGTGAAAAACTAGTATTAGCTCTCTGCATATATATATATATATATATATATATATATATATATATATATATATATATATATATATATATATATATATATATATATATATATATATATATTGCATGACAGACACACAGGCAGACAAGAGACAGACAGACAATAGACAAACAGTCAGATAGAACAAACGAACGGCCGACACCACTCTGCAACACCACCACTCCAAATATGTTTTTATATTACTCCCTTTTGGCCATTCGACAAGGTCTATTAATTTAAGGTGTAAACTTTATTAGATCTCGGCCCCTGGCTGTGAACCATTAACCCCGAAAGACGTTAGTTTTGTTCATTATTTTTAAGCTTTCTCTATAGTGTTTTCCTATTTTTGTCTGCACTGACTACAAAAGTTCTTAATATTTACAACTGGCAGCACCCTTAGTTTTCCTCAACTTTAAGTTTATTACGTTTTGCATAAGGTTTCAATGTCTTAATCATTTTTTTTCCTTAACCAGCGGCACTTGGGCTTTCAGCCCTTCGGCCCAATGACATGTCATTGCGAGGCTGGGGAGCCTGTGGACTTTCCTTCCAACCCGGTCAAGAGCTTCGCTCCTTCCCATCCACAGGGGGTTTATCTCAGGAGCCGTTCAGGTTATTCAGTCAAAATCCAGGTCGATGACACTCTTTCAAATGCTGACGCCCGGGCTTGAACCCTGAACACCTGATCGCCAGCGCAATGTAGTAACCATTACACCAGCGCGGCTCCCTAATCATTCATATATTTATCTGCACTCTAATAGCTTTTTTGTCTCCCTTTTGACAACATTCAGTGTAATTTATCCCCACCTTTCTACAATGAATTGTCTGCCCTTTCCGTCTTGTGCTTCTAGACTTACTTCCCTTCTACTTTGTTTTCACATTCCTGCCTTTTCTTTTTTATTTGACCTTTTTTTATGCTTGCCTGTCTTTAATAAGCAAAGCCATACTTAAATTACCCGTATGTTCCATATCCTTGCACACGCTAACGCATACTCTTCGCCTCTCTCTCTCTCTCTCTCTCTCTCTCTCTCTCTCTCTCTCTCTCTCTCTCTCTCTCTCTCTCTCTCTCTCTCTCTCTCTCTCTCTCCACTCAGTATTGCGTATAAACACGAGTAATGCCTCGACATTTAAACAGATTAGCGTAGTATTTTTCCTTCTAATTGTGCCGTCAAGATACTGGCGGAGAAGTGTTGCCTGCTTTTTTTTTTTTTGCAAGCTGATGTTTAGGCAAGAGTAAGCCGCCCGTGTTAGTTTGGGATTTTAAACTCAGCTAAGGACATTTTACATTTTTTTTTTTTTCATAAATGTAGAATATAAGAATTGAAATAGTGTGTATAAGATGACCTATGTGGAAGTGATGACAAGAACCAGATAAGTGTCAGCAGAACAAGAGATGAAAGGAAGACGCTGGTGGGGATAGGACAAAGGTTGAGAAAAACCTACTGATAGCATTACAAGGTAGTCATTCTGAAACAATCCCCAGGGTAAGAGGGAGACAACAACAAAAACACATGGAGACAGAAGTGAAAGAGATAAAAACATGGAAAGACCAACAGCGGAGGGGGGGTCGTTCACAAATTACGTAACGCAAAGGAAAAAAGAGGGGGACGGGGTTGCCGAGATGTTACGCTGTGGTGCTGGAGGTTCTGAAATGTTATGGGTTTTTGGTACGCACATGATACGGCGGGGGGGCGGGGGGGGGGGGGAGGGGGGGGCGTTGAAACTGAAAATGTCAAAAATTGCGTTACGTAATTTGTGAACAGCTCCATGGCGCATGACGGGAGGACAGGGTACAAATCTATTGAAGACCTATGTTCCATGTGGAGCTAAGGGGTTGTAAATAAATGAAAGATTCTTTCTCCCCCCCCCCCCAAAAAAAAAAAAAACGGGGGGTGGGAGAAAGAAGAGAGAGGAAACAACGAATAAGAACACAGCAAAGTGCCTGTTATATTTTGTGACGGAAATGTAGATATATTTCCAGCCTGGGATTTAGCCACTGCAGACATAGATATCAATTATAAAGGTAAAGTTAGCCCCCCCCCCCCCCCCTTTTTTTTCAGATACTGCCATATGGGAGTGTAGTGTTAAAGACTTCACATACTAGGTCCAGCATCGTGAGGTGGGGTGATCTGCCCCTTTTCTCGCTGCCTTTTTCTTGCCTAACTCCGAAGCAGAGTCAGGTACCCATTTACAGATGGGCAGACTGGAGCGTTTCGAACCCGACACCTTTTCCGCGAGAGACCAGTGCTTTTACCATACTGCCAACTCATCCAACAATTTGAAAAATAGGGCAGACAAACATGTGTCAATGTTGGGAAGACAAGTAAACAGTAAAACATGTGGACTCTACGAGAGCAACAGGTCGACGGCACGGACTTTCCAAAACCCATTATCGAAAAAAAAACCTGTATAGCGAGGAAAGAAGCCTGAGACAGACCGCCAACTTTATGAGAGAGAGAGAGAGAGAGAGATAGATGTGGGTATATGTGAGTGAGCGAAGAAGAGCAAGTTGAACTAGAAGAAGAAAAGCTGAGCTTTAAAAACTTCATTTTAAAAAAGTCGATCATAGAAATGTTTTCAACAGCTGCTAGACTCGTACTACTTTCTACTACACTTTTGCTGGTCATGAACTAATTTGCTTTGCGCCCATTCGATATGAACTAATTTGTTCTGCGCCCATTGGACATGAACTAATTTGTTCTGCGCCCATTGGACAGGAACTAACTTGTTTTGCACTCATTGGATATGAACTAATTTGTTTTGTGCCCATTGGGTATGAACTAATTTGTTCTGCGCCCACTGGATATGAACCAATTAATTCCGCGTCTTATGGATATGCTAAAATGCACTGCGCCCACTAGACATTAACTAAAATGCACTGCGCCCACTGAATATGAAGTAATTTGTTCTGCGCCCATTGTACGTGAACTAATCTGCACTGCGCCCACAGGACATTAACTTTTATGTACTGCTGTCACGGGATTTTACCACGCACACTGTTTTTGGGAAGACAAGAATAAGTTGTACCGCGCCCACTGGCCATTAATTAAATTGTACTGCGTCCACTAGACATTTACTAAGTTGTACTGCGACCACAGGACATTAAATAATTTGTAATCAGCCCACTGGACATTAACTGATTTGTAATGCGCCCCTTGAACATTAACTAATGCGGACTGCACCCATTCGACCTTAAGTAAATTGTACTGCGCCCACTGAACATCAACTAATGTGTACTGCACCCATAGGACATGTGCTAATTTTGTACTGCGCCCGTTGCGAATGAACTAATGTGTACTGCACCCATTGGACATGAACTCATGTGCACTGCACCCACTGGACATTAACTAAATTGTGATGCGCCCATTTGACACGAACTAACGTGTACCGCGCCCACAGAACGTGAACTAACATGCACCACCTGGCCAATCTCTCCGCTGAATCTACAGGCAGCGGAGACAAGCAGGTGGATAGATGGGGTGAAAGGACACAGATGAGCAGTAAAGACGGCCAATGGGCGTGTTTGTTTATTGTTGTCACGATAAGGGAGTGTTTGCTTTGACAGTTTGAGCATACCAGTTGCAGGTGCCGCTGTACGTATACATGCCTGTAACAGTTAAGGTGACCTAGCAAATGTCAGTGATTACTGCCTATTGGAATGTCTGTAGGTCGGAGCCAAGAATGTTTTTTTTTTCATTTTTCAGCACTCGGATTTCTGGCTTTGTCCAATGACGCACTCCTATTTTCTACTCTGTAATGAAAAGGAAGAGCTTCGAAGACCTCCCCACGTTCTCTCTCTCTCTCTCTCTCTCTCTCTCTCTCTCTCTCTCTCTCTCTCTCTCTCTCTCTCTCGCTCGCCACTCTCTCTCTCTCTCTCTCTCTCTCTCTCTGATATATATATATATCATATATATATATATGGACAAATGGAAAATTCCTGGGGGACCTGGATTTCGCAGATGATGTAGCATTCTTAAGTTCAACACCAAGACAATCCCAAGAAGCAATAAATAATTTGTGTCATCTCTCGGTTAAAATTGGTCTCCAAATAAATGCCTCTAAAAACTAAAGCTATGAACTTTTCTAACGAGACCTTTGATATCATCTTGAACGGGGAAAAACTACAGAAAGTTGAAAGTTTCAATTATTTAGGCAGTAAAAATGACTCAGGATGGTGACACAACAAGAGAAATCCATACTAGAATTGCTTTGGCAGCTAGCGCCTTCAATAGATTATCTAACATTTGGAAATTACGATCATTGAATATACATACCAAGCTTCGTCTGTTTAATTCAAATGTTATCTCAGTGTTAACATTACGGCTGTGAGAGTTGGAAAATAACAAAATCATTGGAGAACAAGCTGAATACATTCGAGAACAAATGTCTTAGAAAAACTCATGAACATCAGTTGGAAAGAATTCAAGACTAAATCGACAAATAAGAGAAGACTCTAGGCAGAAATATGTCTCCGACTATATAAGGAAAAGACGATGGTCATATATCGGTCATGTCCTACGAATGCAAAAACAACAGAATACCACTACAGGCGCTCACTTGGGTTCCTGAGGGTAAGAGGAAAAAAGGAAGACCAAAAGAAACACTCAGAAGAACAATAATAAGAGAAGGAAGAACGTTGGGCCTAAATAATGTGCGAGAGCTAAGAGGAGTGGCGTCACAACGAACAACCTGGAGAGCCCTTGTTTCTGCCTTATGCGCCGTGTTTGGCGCTTAAAGAATTTATTATTATTATTATTATTTATATATATATATCTATATATATATATATATATATATATATATATATATATATATATATATATATATATATATATATATATATATATATATATATATATATATATATAAGCAAGTATCCTGCCTAGAAACGACAGCAAAGAGTTATGGTGTGCAACTTCTGTCTCATTTCCTGAGAACAGTACCATTTCTCCTGTAATTCAGTTCCTTCTTTTCTATTTCCTTCCATCTTTCATCTTTGCGTCAATATACACAGGCACATTCAGTTAGTAAAGTCTCAAAGTATTATTTCCCATTAAAAAAGCATGTTGACAGTGGCGTTCTAAGGCAGGAGCAAGGGGGGCTGTCCGCCCAAGATGACAGCCAGGAAGGGGGTGGAAATGCCATTGGAGACTATTATGACAGTAATGTAGGGTTTTAAAATCTACAATGGAAGAATAATATATTTGTATATGTGTTTTATTCGGGAGAGGGATGCGTTTGCCAAAGAAAGGATCTGCCCGAGATGCCAAACACTTTAAGTACATCTCTGCATGTTGAATTCTACTTCCACGTGCTGTGGCACAATTCAATGAATTCCCAGAGGCCGCTATATTTTTCAAGCAAGTTCTAGAAATTAACAGTAAAAAGAGACTTTTCGACGGCAGAATCAAGAAAACGCCAACGTCTGGCGCTCACCGCTAAAACAAAACAAAAAAAAACTAAAACAAACTGGGGGAAAAAAGACAGAGAGATTGAACAAAAAATATAACAGGAAGCTGGTTATGTTACTAGAATGTTTAAAGTTAAAAGTAAGTCATTAATTTTTATAAATTATAGCATATAGCAGTCTCACTGATTCTTCTTTTTCACTCCTTCTTCTTCCTCTTTCGATTCCCACGGATTTCGGTTTTCACTCTTTACACTTTTGCATTTTGGGAGTGAGTTTCAGGGCTTTCTTGCAAACCCACATGACTTTCCGCCAACTCAGCAAGCTGCATGTTGGTAAAACATACCAGACCGACTAATTGGCGGGTAATGCAATGCTATGAGTTTTTCTTTCATTTCAGCTGGCTTTCTTTTTCTGGAGTCTGCACCAAAAGCACGCGCTCCTGCCGCAGTGGTTGGGCAGCATGTCTGTGCTGGGGAAAAAAATGTAACTTTTTCAAAATATCTTTCTGTGTTCCTAAATTTTTTTATAACTTGTTCACTAAATTTTTTTATAACTTGTTCACTAAATTCTTTTATAACTTGTTCACTAATATTTTTTTTAACTTGTTCACAAAATGTTTTTTTCATTACCTTTCAGCTCGCTAGGAAGTTTAGGACTTCAACAAATTCATGCCAATTATTCCTGTCACGTACCATCCGCACACGATCTTTCCACGTTTTCTTTATATCTTTCATTTACGCCACCATTTCTCTTCTCTGTGCGTTTCTTCAAGTCTCTCTCTATCCTTACTTTACACTGGGGTTTCCAGAACACAGACAGCGTCTAGTGCTATGAACTAGTTTTCTCAATTTGTTTCCCATTCATCCAGGGCCTTCCTTTTATCTCCTGTTCTACTGGCACCTGTCTGTTTCTTATCATCCGCTCTACATTGATGATCTTGTCATGCTGTTTCAATCCTTCTATTTTGCGCATGCATCCTTTTTTTTTAATTAACTGTTATTTTGTTATCTATTAACATGCGCGATTTGGCACAGAATGGTACCATGGCATTTTGAAACTGTTATCATATCAGAATCTTTACGTCGTATAAACACACTGATTTATTCCCAATAACATTGTAAAATTTAAGAATATATGTAACTATGTTAGACGCTAGCTTCAAAGTCCTATGGTGTCTTGTAAGGAAGCAACAAACTGCTTCTACTTTGCTTGGTTGGCGACCATCCTTTGTGCAGTGCCCTCCCCCCCCCAGCTCTTGTTCATTCTTTCGTAAAGCTTTTAATCTACTGAAATTATCCGATAAATCTGATTTCATAAAAGTTTTAACTTCCTGTCACATTTCATAACTCAAGAAATAAATAAAAAGCATTAGCTAATTCGAACGAAGCGTTAATATCCAATGTGGTCTCTGTTTCTTTGGCAAACAACAGTACAGTATCATCCGACTTTTCGTTAAGCTTAGGTATTGGTGATTGCATATTAAGCCTGAGCAATCGAAATCCAGCAGTTATTTCTGGAAACAGCGCTTCATTATCACCTCTCTTCTTATATTTATTTACTAAAGAACTATTTTCACCAGACTACAGGATCATTTATATTTAGATATGCGATGTAATATAACCGACGAACGTTGTGTCTAGGTTGAACGAGCGCGCCTCACCAAAACGAGGGGAAAGTGCTATTTTAAAAAATGTACATGAAAGTTATCATTCGTACGTGTTCTATCATTCTCTTGTCTCGTTTTTTTTTTTTTTTTTACGTATTATCACTTCTCATTGATCTTAGTTTTTTCAACTCTACGTGAGCACATGTAAAGTAACTATCTTAATCAATCTGCTTTATGTCTTCAACGCACCTAATTTCAACTTCCCTCTTCTCCCTTACCTTCCCTTCTGGTCTCTCATTTTTGTCTTTCTCCATCTCTCTGTCCTTAAATTTCCCATCTGGTAATTTCGTCTTGACTCCCTTCTTTCGCGTCTTTTCTGACATCTCTTTCTCGTGTTCCATTGCATCCGTTATTTATGTTTCAAGTTTCTCTCTCTCTCTCTCTCTCTCTCTCTCTCTCTCTCTCTCTCTCTCTCTCTCTCTCTCTCTCTCTCTCTCTCTCTCTCTCTCTCTCTCTCTCTCTCTCTCTCTCTCTCTCTCTCTCTCTCTCTCTCTGTGTCTTTCTCTGTCAGGTTAAAGTGATGAAGATTATTCTTTGTAAAAAAAAAGAAAAAAAAAACAGCAAAGCCAAAGTTCAGACAATAGGAAATCTAATATCCCATTCTTAAGGAAAGTTGATCGAAAGTGCTTAATAAACTAATTACACATTTTTACCCCTTTATTTATTTTTCTAACGTTTCCTGCTTTCTAGTCTGTCGCCATATTTCATGCGATACATTCCACTTCTTCGTCTCACTCTCCCCTCACTGTTGTCAATATTTTACTTGCTGATCTAATTCTTCATATATAATCATTGTTCCTCTTATGTTCTGACATATTTCTTCTGTTTCTGTCTTTGCGTATCTTAGTGAAACTGGCCTGATCGCCAGGGTTGTAGCTTTACCAAGTCTATCTTCTGCTCACTAGCCTATCAACTTGTCTACTGTACTTCACTATTAGCTATGCTACTTAAAGATGTTCAACGTACCTAGGTTTTTGAAGTACACACATTTTCTCTCACTCGGAACACTGGCATCTTGTCAACAGAACAAATAACGAACTGTCGTATATAATTGTAGCGTACTGTGATAGAGTTACTGTGATTTATATTTCAACAGGCCCCATTTCATTCTTCTATTTGAGTTTGCCCCAGTCTTCTTCTCTTTGTAACTATATCGAGTTTAGTCTTGTTCTGTAGGTAAATAATTGCGTTTATATTAGGGATTACCGGGGAGGTTATATTAGATTTGCACCAGTTCTTTTCGCTAAATTAATCGCGATCACGTAGTCTCATTTTCGTTGTGTAAATAATCGCGGTCAGTTTATTGTATTCTTCTTCTTCTTCTTCTTCTTCCGTCCTTAGCCAAAGACCGACCAAGCAGTCAGAGGCCATCACACCTTGTGGCGTCTTAAGGGCAACAGCAGATTGATTTTCTCTGTTGTAGTTTCCCATCACGCCTAGCGGCGTCTTTAGGGCAACAACAAATAGATCCATCTGCCGTTGTTTCCGTAATCGGTGTGACAAGCCAACGGGTGATCAGCCCATTGGGCACTGCCCCGCCATAAGTGACAATTAATACATGTTAGATTTTAATCCCCCCCCCCCCCCCCAAAAAAAAAAACACCTCACTGAATTCTTATGTTTCATAGTGTTCTGTGAAAAGAAACTTTTGCTTTAAATTTGCAGCCCATAAAACTGTTATACAATATATAATAAATATTCCCACATCTCCGCTATATAACAAGTATTCCCATGGCAAGTGTACAATTTATACAATGTTGTAATGAAATATGATTTATTACAATTACCTCTTCCCCACCTCCCCCTATTTTTCTAATTTTGAAATCCCTGTTTAACTGAAGCACTGGTCGTATTTTAAAAAATCTTTGCTACTGCAATCCATACAGTGCTTACTGGAAAATGTAAAAGTTTGTAACCGCTAGTGATATAATTAATAAAAAATCACCATGAAATGGTACGATAAAAATAATAGGGTTCAAGGTTGAGTGAATTACACATATATCAATTATTCACAACATAACAGCTCTTCTGTGGGGAAAATGTCAGAGATATTTTGCCTGTTTGTTTGTCTGTTTTGTGCAGCTAAAATAATGTTACTTCAGGAGATTATGAAATTCCAGACTAGGCCATTATTAACACATTAACTACCGAATTGAAAAACACACTGTGGCCGAATTAAATTTTTTCCCATTTTCATTATGTAGGTGTTTGCACAAAGTAAGCTGTAGTTTTCGTAACTGTTTACAGATTTTTATGAATTACACGTCATTTTAAAGATAAATGAATGCACTATTACAATAAACACCGGTTGTAACTCTAATAGAGGTTGTTGCTATTTAATGGCCCTCCAATGGCCGAGGACTTGCAGTATTTTCACAATTATGACTGCTTGCGCCCCATCTCTATCAAAATCCCAATTTCAATCAATGTGCACACCGTTTTCACTCTTGTCCTCGTCGCTAGATCAATCAGTCAATTGTTGAAACACGTTTCTATCCTATTCAGCCGTTAGACGAGATGTACATGCATTTTTTGTGGTCCTATCACTAGTTGCCACGGTAAACAGTTTTACACGATTTGGTAACTAACCCAAAACGCTGAAAAATATGAACATAATATCAATTTTCCAGTGTTCTACAACGACCATGCTTTGGGAATTTGTTTTCCGGTGGCAACTTAAAATCTCAAACCAGATCAGAAAGTTTTTCAGTAGTTTATTGTATTAGGCGCTTGTATTAATTGGGGTGGGTGATAAACCTCTACCCATGTACAGAAGAATGGGCGCTTGAATGAATCAAAAGTTAAATTTGCTCACGCGGTCAGCATAACATGATTTAACATGACGCAATTGGAATGCGCGCGATCGGGATAAACGAACTCGTGAGTATGCTTTAAAATCTATTGGCGGAGGTCACCGTTGTTAATTTTTCCAGTAATTCCATTGGTTTAAGAAGGACGCTAAACTATGACGTAGGGGCATAGGTCAGCGTGGGGTTAGTAATTATATATACTCACGCATTTCCATTAGTGCGTCTCTTTGTTTGGAAACTTCATGCCGTGAAAGTCTACGCCTGTATTCTATATACATAGTTCGTCTGCTCTACGGAAAAATTCGACTAGGGTAAGCCATAACTTATAGTTTGTTTTAAATAAGATCTTAGCCGGGTAACGTAAAGTTTCCTCAGGAAGTTTTAATTTAATTTCTTAAACAAACGTGCCATCAATTATTATCTAAGAGATAAACTGGAAATGTAAGGGTGCATAAATTCTTTCTATGATAATCGCCGTATCTAGGAGAGGGTAAAGATTTTGAGATATTAAGTGTGTGCTCTGTAATATTTAACAGAAGGTCTGTAGAAAATCCCGCATCTTTGATTTATGATAATTTACAGATATACGGGAGCAGATTTGTGTAATTTTAAGCACGTGTATACTGTTAATAAATTGCGTATTAATTCGGGACGATATTCAGTTGGATGAGGAGGAGTGAAGTTAACATTATTGAGAATACAGGAACTCGTGTATTTTACTACGGGGGTTAAATTGATAACCTTGATTGTTTATAATTTTTGGCAGTATGAATATGCTAGCGTAAATTTTATACGTTATTTATTGTGCATTTTTATTACTGTGTAGTCAGATTACAAAGAGATGAAATTTATATTTCTGATAAGGGAATAATTTTATTCCATGGAGATGTAATTAATATTACGGAGATGAATTTAAGTAGTCCTAGATTTAATTTTGTATTGATCAATGAACACCAAGGGTCAGTGATATAGTAGCCGTAAGTTTTACAGACAGGATGGGTTCCCCGAAAGTTTGAATTGTTGTGACACGTGGCTAGTCATGAAGAACAAAAGATCTAGGTCAGCCGTCTAGGAGTTATTAACAGACCAATGTTTACTTTTGTAAAACGGGATAGATAGATCAGAGGGGAGATTGCATGGGAGGCTGACCCTTTTGGGGCATAAATAATTACGTGTCGCTGGTGCGGGAATAGAGACGGGAGAGTGATAAGGTTGATAAAGTTGGTTTTTTTTATTCCCGTAAATGATATCCACCAAAAGATAGATATAAGTGGATGGAAGCAGACATCATCATCATCATCAGTTGATAAGATCTCTATGGTGTTGTTTGCTCCACTGTAGTGTATGGAATGTCAACTTGACTTACGCAGTGGTGTGTAGACATGGATTGAGTGTATAATGTGCGAATGTTAATAAGGGTTCGTGGTGTTGACAAATGTTCTTTTCTCACACTCATGTATGACTGGAAGTCATCGACACCAACGACTGTGTACCTTTTCTAAAGTTTAATTGGACGTACACACTCGACAGCACAGATAGTGACAAATCACAGGTTGGCATAATACATCATGGTACAGTGGATAAATGGTCTTGCAATGTTACATGGGCACTCATGTAGAATAATATTATAATGGACTGTCAGTAGCCAAGCACTCAGTATTGCCCATACATATATATCGTCTGACTTCACTGACTGAGCACGTCAGCTTATAAACAATATTTCAGATGGCTTCTAAACCTAATCTCGTCTAGCGACGATTCTTCAACATAATGTTCAGCACATATTTGTCCATATAATAATATTGAACCGCTAATAACGGGTTCTCATGTGTAGCAGTGATCTCTGGACTAATCAAGCGATAATACGGGCATCCCTTTTCTCTTCTTGAAAGTCACTACATGTTTTGGTTCCAAGATGGCTTCACTCGTGAGCTGTCACTCACGTTTGGATACAGATAATGAATCTGTCCTAAAGTTAGTCATTCATAAAACATTTCATTGCTCTGTAGATTTGATCATGAACAATTGACTGCATTCTACAGGATATAGTGCTGCTAGGAATCGAAGTCGTTTTCATCGAGTCAAATATATTCTCTTAGACATTCAAATCGTACCTATCGAAAATGGTGGCTTCGTACGAGAGTTCATAAGAGTGTCTATTATTACCTTGGTATCAGAAATATGAAAATGCCATTCCTTGGAAATACGAATAAACACTGGGGTAAAGCATACACGATAGGTCTAGACGACTATCACTTTCCCCACCAATACTGAGATCACTTTTTCCCGGCGACAAGCCGACATAGAAAAACACAGTCCCTATCGGGACGAAGCCAAATCACACCACACTCTAGCGACACATCCGCCGAATAGCCTTTGACCTCTCTAGAGACAACAGAACATATAGTTCGACTTAGATATGTAAAGATATACAGATATAAGACAGACTCGTCCTACTCAGACAAACAATACACATAAATTCAGGCCATAGATATTCTGAAGCAAGAACAATCTATTATTACCCAAACGAAGAATAAATCGCAGAAAACTGGACTCACCCGCGGAGTTCGATCGAAGAGACGGCACAACTTTCAAGGGAAGTAACTCAATAATGACTTTCCCTTAAGCACTATTTTGTTTACAAAATATTTGCGAGCATAACAAGAATACCAATGTATAATATTGTAAGATATCCAAGACTGCACGTAACAGTCTTACCACACCTCCCGGGGAAAAAAAAAAATGGAACTTTTTTTTTTTTTTGAAATACATCTAGGAGCAACGTACAATAGGCTCACAACGCATGAATAATGCGCAGATGAAAATATAAGGAATACCTATAACGCCTAATATGAGGCTAAGTCGACTTATGGAGCGACTGGTGAGAATGTGTCTCATAAACTGAGAGAAATTATTTCTCTACAAGTATATTTTTCCAGGAAGGTGTCATCAAAGTATAATACAATTCTGGCAATTACACAATGCCTAAAAAATTCATATCATCATTTCGCATTAGATATCTTAAATTTATGATTTATGAAGAAAAAGTCATCAAAGCACAGCGGTGAATAAACATCAATGAACCGCTATGTAGTGATACAATCATTATATTATTAAATTACAAATGTGTATCTATCATGATATAGAAAAGGAACTACTATAGAACTAGACATATCAAGAAGTCTAAGCCCTAATAGTTATGTGGAATCATGTGGGCATCTTGACAGAATGTCTGCCATCACATTATCTGATCCACGAATAGCTCGCACAGAGAAATGAAAAGGTTGAAGAGCAATTGCATATCGAGTAGACCTCGAGCTCTTCAAATTCTTACTCTGTATAGCAGTAAGAGCTTTTTGGTCGGTTTCTACTATGAAATGTGCGCCTAGAAGGAATCTCTGTAGTTTGAGGATCGACCAAACCATAGCTAATAGCTCACGGTCTAAAACCGAATAATTCCTTTCTGCCGCATTAAGTTTTCTGGAAATATACATTACAGGATGCAGAGTTCCAGAGTACTCTTGCATTAGTGCCGCTCCAATCCCAATGGATGAAGCGTCACTACGAAGAATGAATGTCTTATCTTTAGTGGGTAGCACTAAAATAGGTGGTGTTGAAAACAGTGTTTTAATCTTATCCAGAGAGCATTGGCATTCCTGAGACCAGTGGACCACATTAGGCGAACCTTTCTTTAGAAGTGTTGAGAGAGGTGCCATGATAGAGGATAGATTCTGAATGAATCTGCCATAAAATTGAATAAGACCTAACAGACTTCTCACCTGTTTTTTAGTCTTAGGGATTGAGATGTTAAGTATCTTACTAGTATTATGGTCCTCTGTCTTTAGGAAACCATGACCAACTGGTGGACCAGCTTTCTGGGTTTGACCTCGCAGAAGTTCAGAAGTCAACAGAGTACCGATACCAGACCGTTTCCTGTGGCTGATACGACACACTTGCAGTATTGGTTTGCTATTTGTCAACACTTCGTCACGTGACCTGTCAAGTGAATGCAGTATGTAGGTCAGCGTTGTTGACATTTTTACATTAGACATTACAGAGTTTCACAGAACAGTTGGATCAATTCTTGTCAATATTAACAGGAAGACAGTATTAGTGAACTAAGAAGTCCTATTTTCATCGATGGATCTTCTTGTTTTCTGTATATGAACTTTAATATTTAAGGCCAGAATGTTTAATTGAATAAAGTGGCAGGTTGTTTATTTTCATAAAAATAACTTTGCCATTACTGTAAAACTGAGCCTATTTTGCAACACATACTATCATACACATAATTTATATATATTTATGTTTACATGTTATTTGTTTGTATAGTATGTTAGTTTCTATGTCAGTGGGTTGTGTTTAAGGTTGGGCGGCGTCCTCACAACAGAATATCCCATATTTTAGAGTAGTTAAGTGTTTTAGACAGCCGTGTGTTACCGGGGAGCAAAGAATAGTAACACTGTTCCCTGCCAAGCATGTCGTAGAAAGCGACTAAGGAGGGTTGGGCATGGGGCTGGTTACCCCACCCTGTAAAAAAATTTTAACCACAAAAAACTTCAACAAATATGGACAAGTCAAATAAAGAAAATAAAACACAGCTATCCAAGACAGGGGAAGGTCCTCTCGCAGGGAGGCGTATGATGCAACACAGAGAAAGCCGAAAGGAGTCTGTGTTGCTGACTAACCTTCTTTCTTCTAGGAGAACTTCCAGATTTGGCACCTGGAATGTTCGGACATTAAACGAACAAGGGAAAGTGGCGCAAGTAGCAGCAGAAATGAGGGAATACAAAATCGAGGTTCTGGGAATGTGTGAAACAAAGTGGAAGGGGGTAGACAGGAAGAAACTCATCACAGGTGAATTGGTGCTGTCCTCAGGACATGAAGATGAAAGTTCACACCACAGTGAAGGGGTAGCTCTTATGTTATCTAAAGAAGCACAGAAAGCACTCATTGAATGGGAAGCTGTTGGACCCAGAATAATAACAGCTACTTTCAAAACAGCTAAAAAGAAAATTCATGTAAATGTCATCCAATGTTATGCACCAGCTAATGACAAAGAAGAGTCTGTGAAAGAAGTATTTTATACTAGACTACAGGAAATTATGGATAAAGTAAAAAGAAGAGACATCACAATTTTGATGGGTGACATGAATGCAAAGATAGGTACAGTCAACACCGGATTTAAAGAAGTCATGGGAAAACATGGGCTAGGAATAACGAATGAAAATGGGGAACTATTCGCAAACTTCTGTGCTTCAAATCAACTGGCTATAGGAGGAAGCATGTTTCCGCATAAGAGAATACACAAGGCAAAATGGATATCACCAGACCATAGAACAGAAAATCAGATTGATCATATATGCATAAACAAGAAGTTCAGATCATCATTGCAGGATGTAAAGGTATATAGAGGAGCAGATGTGGCATCAGATCACCATCTTCTGATAGCCAAAGTAAAAATGAAACTCAAGAGATATGCAACAATGCAAAATTATAGACAAAAGTTTAATGTAGGACAGCTAAGAAATCAAGAGACAAATTTGCGGTCACAGTATCCACCAAATTCCAAGTGCTCCAACAGCTGGAAGATGTAGAGAATGTAGAAAACTATTGGCAGCAGGTCAAAACTGTATGGAAGGAGACGTGTGAAGAAATACCGGGGACAAGGGAAAGACAACAAAAAGCTTGGATAACTACAGATACCATCAATAAGATAAAAGACAGAAAAAACAAGAAAGCAGATTTAAACACAAGCAAAACCAGAAGTTCCAAAGCCAAGGCTCAAGAAGTGTACACAGAAGCAAACAAAGAAGTAAAAAAGAAGTATCAAAAGAGACAAGAGGAAGTATATTGAGGAGTTCGCAAGAGAGGCAGAAGATGCTGCAGCCAAAGGAAATTTGAGAGAACTGTATAGCAGCACAAAGAAGCTAACAGGGAAATACAAGCAAACAAGTTGCCTCATAAAAGACAAGAATGGGAAACTGCTCAGCAATATACAAGAGCAAATTAAGAGGTGGACAGAATATTTTGGGAACCTTCTCAATAGACCAGCTCCACAAAACCCGCCGGACATCCAGCCAGCAGAAGAAGAGCTACAAATTAACGGTGAAAGACCAATGAAGGAAGAAATAAAGAAAGCCATAAAGCTTCTAAGAGATGGAAAAGCGTCTGGACCTGATGGCATTCCAGCAGAGGCCATCAAAGCAGATATCGACTCGGCTACAGAGATGTTATATAAATTACTTGGTAAAGTCTGGGAAAAGGAAGAGATACCAGCAGAATGGAAGGAAGGATATCTGGTTAAGTTGCCTAAGAAGGGAAATTTACAAGAGTGCACAAATTATAGTGGAATCATGTTACTATCAGTGCCAGGAAACGTATTAAACAGGATTATCCTTGAGAGATTAAAAAAGTCCATAGACAAGAAACTGAGAGATGAACAAGCAGGTTTTCGACAAAACAGATCATGTACAGACCAGATAACCACTTTGAGAATAATAGTTGAACAAAGTCTGGAATGGAATTCACCACTATACATCGGATTTGTGGACTACGAAAAGGCATTTGACAGTGTAGACAGAGAATCACTTTGGAAATTGATGAGGCATTATGGAGTTCCCCTGAAGATCATTAATTTAATAAAGAAAACATATGACTACATGACATGCAGAGTTCTTCACGAAGAACAGCTTACAGAACCGTTTGGGATAAGAACAGGAGTGCGACAGGGATGCCTCTTGTCTCCATTTCTTTTCTTGCTGGCAATAGATTGGGTTATGAGATCATCGACAACACACAACAGAAATGGAATCCAGTGGACTCTGACTAAGCAGTTGGATGATCTGGATTTTGCTGATGACTTGGCTCTTCTGTCCCATAACCGTAATCAGATGCAGGACAAATTGAAAACACTCGATGACAGGTCACAGCTATTGGGTCTGAAAATACACAGGGAAAAGACAAAAATAATGAGAATAAATGCAGGAAATGATAACAGGGTTGAACTTGAAGAAACACCAATACAAGATGTAGAATCGTACACATATCTTGGCAGTAATATAGACAAAGTTGGATATCAAAACAAGAATACAAAAGGCAAGAGGAGCTTTCATTGCATTGGGACATATTTGGAGAACAAGAGAAATAGGATCCAACATGAAAATAAGAATCTTCAACTCAAATGTGAAGTCAGTCCTATTGTATGGCTCGGAGACATGGAGAACAACAAAGACAACAACCAAAAATCTACAGACTTTCATAAATGGGTGCTTGCGTAGAATAGAGGGATTAAAATGGTATGACAAGGTTACCAACGTGGAATTGATGACAAGAACTAGACAAGTGCCAGTGGAACAAGAGATGAGAAGAAGACGATGGCGATGGATAGGACACACACTGAGGAAACCTGTTGATAGCATTATAAGGCAGTCCTTGTTCTGGAACCCCCAGGGCAAGAGAGGCAGAGGTAGACCAAGAAGCACATGGAGAAGAGAGCTGGAAACAGAGGTGAAAATGATGAGGAGAACATGGAAAGAACTTGAGATGATGGCACGTGACAGGAGGACTTGGCATGTGTTTGTTGAAGGCCTATCCTCCTTTGGGAGTGGAGGGTTATGAATGAAAGTGAGATGTGTCACTTCTGACGTGTTATATAGCTGTTGTTGTTGTTTGTTCCACAGCGAGTTTTCACGGCGGAATAGGGAGGGTGTAACCGGCCTTCCAATTTACAACTGAAAGTTGTCTCAGGAGCCTAGTGCTTGAGCTATCGGCAGAGGTGAAGCGCAATGGTGACGAAGTGGTTACGGGTGCCAAGTACGGCTGTCACAGAAAAAAAAAAGCAGTTCCATTGTCAGTGAAGCATCATTCAGCGAACGGTTCTTAAAAAATCCTGAGCTCTAAGCTCATATACACACACCGAAACAAAGGCACGTGGCCTGGTGTCGTCGTTTTAAAGTTGGTCATAATAAAACCGACGGCCCTAAACCCAATGAGGGCTAACCGGGCAGGTGAAATTACGTTCTCGTCAGCAGTGAATCCTATACATACTAAGTCAAGTACCTATTCCTTATTGTCAGAAGTCATCAGCAGCAGTGGTCCGGGCAGGAGAGAGGGTCAAAATTCCTTTCCCAACCAAAACCGAGAATAGTGGCTTAACGGAGACGCCACCTCAGCAGAATACGGCAGTGTCAGAGTAGTCACTGAAGCAGAAACAGAGGGGAGAGTGAGGTGTTAGAGGCAGATAGAAAGTGTGTTAGGACAGCCTCTGAGTTAGCAAATGAAAAAGGGCATTTAGTGGATCAGTGCTTGTGAAGCAGTGGTTAACATTGTAGGACACCAGTTAATGAAATTATAGAGTGTAGACCTTAGTACGTCTGCAGCCAGACTGTGGTGTTATAGTTTGTCGTAGATTTTTTTGATAGGAAATTAAGACTATGGTTGGTCCCTTCTGAATAGATAGAATCAGTGATAGCTGCAGTGAGAGTTAATACAGAAATAGATCTTTCCACGGGTGCAGTGGTAGCGAATCAATAGAACGGTCCCCTGGAAAAAGACAAGATTCTTCTCTCTCTCTCTCAGGCCTATCTTCTACGACACTTATGTAAGAGTCGGACCGACTATTGACAACATATGCTAATATGTAATGAACATACCACTCACGTGCACACACACCAGTGACAACAGGTAGACACAAGACGTGGGAAGACTATCAAAATGATTACATATATATATTCTGAACGAGCTGACCAACACGCTGCTTTTAGTTTCAAAGGGAAGTTTTTATTTATCAGTTAAAAATTTCCTCACAACACATAGAATTCATCAAGAAAAGAAAATAAACATATACACGTGGTCAAAACAATAATCAATGAAATTGCTACAAGAAATTATAGACCCCAATATGATCTCCTCCCCTCAAGGTAAGCCCACAGTCCCGTTATGAGTAAAGTGAAAGCCAGGAGATTCAATGATACATATGAGTTTGTCTAATAATTTTTCTTTCTTTCCTCGTAAACAAATATGAACCGACTTAGATGTAGTAGGTTTTAACCTGAGGGAAGTCAAAAAAAATATTCTTGCATTGACAACAAGTTTCATAAATGGAATTACAAACATGGGTGAAATTCACATACCTCACACCGTCTACTTTCACTCGGTTCTTTCATCAGGGCCCTGTACTAATTACATACGTGATGTAGCTTGCCGTCTGGCGAAACCTTGGTAACATTCACACCCTTTGTCTGTTCTGTCGTTCACTGAAGCGGATCCCAGCTCTACAGAGTGGTTTGCTGGTTTTGGTTTTTCTCAGAAATTTCTCCGGGGAGCATCAGCTTCAGGCGTCAGCTATTTCAGACTAAAGTTAGTGTATCTTGACTCACGAAGTAAGAATTAGGGTTAAGCGAGCACACAATGTCAGAACACGAAGTTTCCCTAAATTAGGAAAATAACCGGTGGACAGCTTCTCTCAACAGATAATCAGGGTTCACCACACATTTGGTCAAAAGATGTCGGAAAGTTTAATGCTATGAATAATGTTACTTGCCACAAGGGCTGTACTTTAGAATATCGTTTCTGGAAGGACTAATTCAGGCACACTGGGCCCGTTATTTCAGTTCACGTTAAAGTTCTTGAAAAGCTTACGACCAAGTCTTTAAGGGAAAAGTTTTTTTTTTTTTAGTCTTCACAGGATAGGTTCATCAGTACGTAACGCTGGTATAGTTAGGTTACCACAGAAATCTCTCAAACACAGAATTCCTAAGAACTAAACCACTTCGATCAAACTAAAGGCCATCTCTTTTAACAGAGATTTTTAGAAATCGAACGAGGCTTGTTTTAGTCTTGACTGCGAAGTTACTGAGTGATAATGAAATCTAGCTCATTCTAGTATATATGAAAACCCAGACAAAGAGATGAACGTTTATTTCGCAAAAACGAAATAATCTCCCCTTTCTCATAACAACTACGTAACTAGAAGAGACTGTCGTAAATTGCCACTTTCTGCGTGTCAGTTGCGAAATCTCAGACAACCTGTCTCCAATGCAGGGCAGTTTTCACACTACAGCTGACCATGGCCCACAGTGAGCGCCGTGTCAGTTTGGGATTTTTCAGACAAATGTCTGAATACTAACCGGTGCAGATGTAAAGTATCACACCTCACCGGGACTTATGCCGAGAAGAAGCTCGCGCGCTCGGTGAGAATGTAGACGATTGTCTACGTCCTATGTTCAGCGAACCGACTTATCACGCCTTCTGACGCCCTGCAGCCCTGACATCTACGTAATATCGTCCTAGCGCGATTCTAAGTTTTGAGAAAGAAACAGGTAAAGTTTGCGAATACTGAAGAAAATATTTTTCGCAAACGAGTGATGCGAAAAATACAGGAAAAACAAGTAAGGAAAGATAATAAAATGAAAGGATTAGGGTGAGAGAATAGGAAGAAGATGTAGGCAATTTAATGATATAAAGACCCACGTGACAGGACGTCCCCCCTTAAGATATGGAAGCACTCCATGTCTACGTTATGGAATTAAATTTCCTATAACCGTAGCTTCAGGGTGTCTGTCTTTTTCCCTCTCATCTTCCCCCTCCATCTCTCTCCAATTCCTACTCAAGTCTACTCCCCAAAGTTTCCTTCCTCTGGAATGTCTCCCATGCGCGCTTGAAAGAGCGTCGCCGCTTCTGACATTTTTGAAAGATTTCCTGTGATAGCGGTGGAATATCCCTGCCACTATCATCATCTTCGTCAGTTTTGGCGATCGTCAGGAGATGGTCGGAGGTTGGCACTGGTTTTTCCAAGTATCTCTTTAAGAGATTTAAATGGAAAACCTTCTCCTTTTCTTCAATAGAGATCTGGTAGTTAGCCTCAGAAATCTTTTTCAGGACGGTAAACGGCCCTTGCCATCCGATCCTCAGTTGGTTGTTCCCGGTAGGGAGTAACACCAAAACTTTCTCTCCTGCTTCCAGTTCTCTCTCTTTCGCGACTTTCCTGTATCGGTTAGCGTGCTTTGTGCGAGCTCGCTTAAAGTTAGTCGTTGCTAGGTCCCACCCTAGTTTCAACCTTTCCTTTAAAACCGACACATATTTACTGGCTGAGACAACTGTCTCATCAGCCTTCTCGTCTGTCAGAGACTGAAGTAAGGCTTCAAGCGGGCCCTTAATGGGTCTGCCGAATAAAAGTGTCGCTGGCGGAAATCCTGTTGAAGTATGAGGAGATTCTCTGTAGCCAAATAAAGCTCCAGGAATACAAAGGTCCCAATCTTCAGGTTTCACTTGTGCCAGTTTACTTAGCAGCATGTTGAGGTTTCCATTAGCACGTTCCACGAGCCCATTTCCGGTCGGATTATATGGCTTAGTGTGGATGTGTTGGGTCCTCAAGATCTTAACGATCTCATCCATCAACAGGTTTCGGTATGGAGATCCGTTATCCGTCAACACTTGTTGAGGGAATCCCAACCGAGTGAAAATCTGCACGAGGGCTTCTGCGACATGCTTGGCATCTGCGCATGTTAGCGGGATAGCTTCTGCCCATAAAGTGCATGTATCGACTAAGGTCAGGATGAACCTGTTCCTTCTTTTAGTCCTTTCGAAAGGCCCTAAAATGTCGATCACAACCCGTTCGAATGGTGTTCCCACTATTGGCATTTCACCCATGTGGACTGGGGGTGTCCGTTGCTTGGGTGATACACGTTGGCACTGGGCACAGGATTTGACGTACCTGATAATATCAGTGTTTACTCCTGGCCACCAATAATGAGTGGTTATCCGTTGGTTTGTGGCGTTCTGTCCCATATGTCCGCTGAAGGGAAGAAGAGGTGCCCCATTTCTAGGATTTGGCTTCTGTACTGTTTCGGTACTAGGAGCTGGTTGTAACCTTGGTCAGGCTTGCCCGTTCTCCGATAAAGTACGCCATCCTCAGAAAAAATGTCCCCGTGCTGTTTGGGTTCCTTAGCCATGGGCAGTTTCCTAAAGCAGGGTGCCAAAGTAGGGTCCTTGTATTGCGCTTCTTTAAGTTCCATAGGTAACAAATTTGGCGCAGGCTCCCGTTCCTTCTTGGTTTGCCCTCTTGTAGTTACTGCTGCCACAATCGGCTCTTCCGGTTTCCCAATACACACGTATCTCCCGCCAAGTATGACTGGGTAGATGGGATCATCCATAACAGCCGCTTTGATCACACCTCTGACAAAGTCAGAGTGTATCTCCACCAATGTGATGGGAAGCGCTGTAGGTGCATCACTCTTACGAACTCCACAAAGTTTGACGGTCTCTCCTGTCTCTTGACCGGGTTTAACCAGGTTCCTGGCAACAATGCAATCGTAAGAAAGCCCCGTGTCAAATAAGCAAGACGTTTGAGAACCGTTCAAAGTAACAGTACCTCGCGTTGAGGGTCTATCCCCAACAGGTTGGGAATCACTGTCAATAATTCCACCTTGCGAGACTGTTAATACGCATCCGATGCGTTTCGGCTCGGTGTGCTCGGTCTGATCATATGTCCCGTGCTCAGGGGTTCTCCCTTTGCCACCTTGTCCTTTCTGGCTGCGCTGCCATGTAGGGCGGTCGGGTGCCCCCTGCTCAGCTAGAAATCTCCGGGTATCAGCAGACAAAGTGTTCTTTATTTGTTCTGTTAAAACAAATTCCTCAAGACCTTCATAGGTAGAGGGGAGCTGCGAAAGCTCAAGGCACTTTGTTAGATATCCCTTTAGACGAGATGCGAACTGGTGAAAAGTTTCAGAATTCTCTTTCCGGCTGTTGCGAAACAGTTGCAAAAACTTGCGAGCGTTCATTTCAAAGCGCTCCAGTAACGCTTTCTTCAACACATCGTAGTCGTCTTGTTGGCTACTTTCCAGCTTAGAATAAACATCATAAGCAGAACCTTTTAGGGCCTGGGAAAGTTTTATATTCCAACGCGACCTCTCTAAACCGTACAGCGTTGCAATTTTCTCAAATTTTTCTAGCCAAGTGTCAATCTTCTCATTAGGACAAGGGAAAGACTCTAGCGGAAAAGACATAGCAGTGAGGTGAAGAGATTGACTGTTAGAAGGATCAGTTAAGGAAGAATGAGGAGAAGACTCTCCATTGCTGGAGGTAGAGGCAGCACCACAGCTTTGGAACTCTAGAGTCTTAAGCGCCAGCTCATGATGTCGTCGTTGCTCATTTTCTCTTTCCTCATGCTGCATCCTGCGGATTTCCATTTCCTCATCCATCTTCTTCTGCTGTAATAGCCGGTCTTCCGCTTCTTTCCTCTCCGCTGCTTCTTCTTTCCTCCTTAGTTCTTCTTTTTCCTCTTTAGCTTCAGCTGTTTTCCTCTCCGCATCATATCTCTCAAGTTCGTCGACTCACGAAGTAAGAATTAGGGTTAAGCGAGCACACAATGTCAGAACACGAAGTTTCCCTAAATTAGGAAAATAACCGGTGGACAGCTTCTCTCAACAGATAATCAGGGTTCACCACACATTTGGTCAAAAGATGTCGGAAAGTTTAATGCTATGAATAATGTTACTTGCCACAAGGGCTGTACTTTAGAATATCGTTTCTGGAAGGACTAATTCAGGCACACTGGGCCCGTTATTTCAGTTCACGTTAAAGTTCTTGAAAAGCTTACGACCAAGTCTTTAAGGGAAAAGTTTTTTTTTTAGTCTTCACAGGATAGGTTCATCAGTACGTAACGCTGGTATAGTTAAGTTACCACAGAAATCTCTCAAACACAGAATTCCTAAGAACTAAACCACTTCGATCAAACTAAAGGCCATCTCTTTTAACAGAGATTTTTAGAAATCGAACGAGGCTTGTTCTAGTCTTGACTGCGAAGTTACTGAGTGATAATGAAATCTAGCTCATTCTAGTATATATGAAAACCCAGACAAAGAGATGAACGTTTATTTCGCAAAAACGAAATAATCTCCCCTTTCTCATAACAACTACGTAACTAGAAGAGACTGTCGTAAACTGCCACTTTCTGCGTGTCAGTTGCGAAATCTCAGACAACCTGTCTCCAATGCAGGGCAGTTTTCACACTACAGCTGACCATGGCCCACAGTGAGCGCCGTGTCAGTTTGGGATTTTTCAGACAAATGTCTGAATACTAACCGGTGCAGATGTAAAGTATCACACCTCACCGGGACTTATGCCGAGAAGAAGCTCGCGCGCTCGGTGAGAATGTAGACGATTGTCTACGTCCTATGTTCAGCGAACCTTCTGACGCCCTGCAGCCCTGACATCTACGTAATATCGTCCTAGCGCGATTCTCAGTTTTGAGAAAGAAACAGGTAAAGTTTGCGAATACTGAAGAAAATATTTTTCGCAAACGAGTGATGCGAAAAATACAGGAAAAACAAGTAAGGAAAGATAATAAAATGAAAGGATTAGGGTGAGAGAATAGGAAGAAGATGTAGGCAATTTAATGATATAAAGACCCACGTGACATAGTTAATAGTTATATTATTGTAGTAGGGAGTGGAGGCTAAATTGAAACCCCCCACACATGTGTTGTAGTTAAACCATTAATCATTTTATTGTTCCCCAGCAGGGTAAAAGAAGGAGTGACAGTGGTCGTATATTTTGTTTGTGTTTATCAATTTAATTGGTTTCTTGTTTTCAGTTCTGTGCAACAGTGCACGTATTTATTTTTCCTGTGTGATTTGATTTTTGAGTTTTAATAAAACTATATAAATGTTCACTGGATCAGTCTTTCTAATATATATATAGCTAATTATACCGTGCATATATAATTGTCTGTATAGTTATTCTGTGGTCTTTGTACACCCTTATCTCCTTTTTGTAAAGGTAGCCAGAGGGGGGTGAGTCTATAGCAATTCTTGAAGTCACGAGTGGCGAGGGAGAGTCAATCTCGGTTCTCATCCCTCGAAGCCAATAGGCCCATCTGTCCACATTCACTATCATTTCTCATCTAAATCTATCTTCTCAGTCTCTCTCATACTAGGGTCATGTCTATACACTGGACACACTCTAAACTTAAATCAACTTCGTGACACGTACAAGCGATTGAGTGTCTGAGCGATAGTCAACTTTTCTGTCACCACAAAAAACAACCAAAAACCATTTGGCATATCGACCCGATGAAAACTCTCAATTCACTGCCACTATAAATTATCACAACCTCAAAAGCAAAACTTGCTTACTAACGCTTACGCGTCTAGGATCTGACTGGCTTTATCTCCAACGTCGATTTACAATTACTACTATTTTCGAACATTCTAGAACAACTTGTCTTACAAGCAGCTCACTTGTTCATAACTTCTCCGTGCATATGTCACGTCGCTGAGCTCCCAAAACAAAACCTAAAAACTCAACATAGGAATTCTCACCTAAGGTCAGACAGATTAAACACTGCCTTCAAAGGACGTAAACCTTACTCTTGACATCTTCTCGTTCTATTTATTATTTCCCTTAGAATACAATTATAAAATCAGTTAATAAACGTCAATCTCGTAAAGATAATTCTAACCGAAATTTCCTCTCAACTTCTAAAGGTTACAATATATACTGAAGCACATTAAAAACGCATCACCTGTATAATCCAGGAACAGAATGTGAAATGTAAATATAAGTGTTTACAAGTTTACATATTTGGAGTCTTTATTCATTTTCCTATGAATCCATCATCATCATCATAACCCTCCACTCCCAAAGGAGCATAGGCCTTCAACAAACACATGCCAAGTCCTCCTGTCACATGCCATCATCTCAAGTTCTTTCCACGTTCTCCTCATCATTTTCACCTCTGTTTCCAGCTCTCTTCTCCATGTGCTTCTTGGTCTACCTCTCTTACCCTGGGGGTTCCAGAACAAGGACTGCCTTGTAATGCTATCAACAGGTTTCCTCAGTGTGTGTCCTATCCATCGCCATCGTCTTCTTCTCATCTCTTGTTCCACTGGCACTTGTCTAGTTCTTGTCATCAGTTCCACGTTGGTAACCTTGTCATACTATTTTAATCCCTCTATTCTATGAATCCATGCTGGTCATTAATTTGTACATTTGATTGTTATGAAATTCATTGCATTCTGTGCAGACAAGGGAGAAAACCAAAAATGCAACCAATAAAAAAATTCATTCACACTATCCTCGGTATCTGGTATGTCCACCGTGTGCTTGCAAACAAGCTTGGCAGCGGCTCCGCATGGAACGCACAAGTCTCTGAAGGAAATGCCGGGGAATCAAGTCCCATTCACGTGTAAGAGCAGCTTCGAGCTGTTGCAGATTAGCTGGAGAACCTTGCCTGTAGACTCTGCGTCCAAGCTCGTCCCACAGATGTTCTATAGGGGACATGTCTGGTGATAGGGCAGGCCAATCAATCGTCACAATGTTCTGCTGCTGTAGATATTGCTGCGTAATGCATGCGGTGTGCGCACGTGCGTTATCCTGCTGGAGAAGCTGCAAGTCTGGATAATTTGTGAACGCAGAAGCAACCAATGCATCCAGAACCTCATCTCGATATGTCACAGCATTAACATTTCCACGGAAGACGTGAAGAGGCAAGCGATGGTGAAAACTGAATCCTCCCCAAATGTGAATACTGCCACCTCCAAATCGGTTGTGCTGACGAACACAGCAATATGCAAAGCGATCTCCACATCGTCGCCAAATCCGCATACGTCCATCAGCAAAGGATATGTTGAATCTGCTCTCGTCTGTGAATAGGACAGCATTCCACTGCAGTCTAGTCCATCTGACATGTTGCTCTGCCCATTGCAGGCGCTGCTGACGATGTCTGTGAGTCAGGTTTGGCCCAACATAAGGTCGTCTTGCAGTAAGACCTGTATCTCTGAGTCGTCGTATGACTGTCATTCGAGAGACTTGCCCACGTCTACCCACTATTGCTCTTGCTGTTTGACTTGCCGGGAAAGAACGATTCCTTAGGTGACTCAGCACAATATGACGATCTTGCGCAGGGGTAGTAACTCGTAGTTGGCCACTCCGAAGTCTATCCCGTGCACTGCCAGTGGTTCCGTAACGTTCATTGAGACGTACAATAGTGCTGTGGTGGAAATTCATCCTTCTGGCAATGGCCCGCGAGCTCATTCCGGTCTCCAACATACCAATGGCTCGTTGGCGGTCGTTTTCAGATAGTCGTGGCATTTCAAGCACATGTACTGGGTGTTTTGTCTCAACGGCCTTTTTATACCGAGTATACTGCGACAATGCGTACACATTTTCAGGGTCATAGCTGTTGGGAATCGTGTTGCACGTGTAACTTTCATTGTTTTTATGTAGTCTGTACATAAACCCGTGGGTTGAATCATACACTTTCCATTCCAGCAGCCATTCGCTCTCTACCTCATGACAAACACGGGGAAAATCCATTCCCACACTTTTTTTTTCCAGCTTCTCGGCGTCAGTATATATAATAGTGGTGCGTTTTTAATGTGCTTCAGTATATATATATATATATATATATATATATATATATATATATATATATATATATAAATAGATATATATATAGATATATAGAGAGAGAGAGAGAAAGAGATAGACCGAGAGAGAGAGAGAGAGAGAGAGAGAGAGAGAGAGAGAGAGAGAGGCACACTGAATGCGCAGTAAAATCGTTAATGATGAATTAATATTTTAAGTTGTGTGTGTGTCGAGAGTCTTCTTCTTCCTCTTCCTCATTCGTCCTGAAAAGGACGTTGGTTGCGTTGTGTCTGTTTACATTCGCAGCTGCGATATCTGCGCCTTTCGGCCGACACATCCGACTTCAGCACGGCATTTTTTGGGACCTGGTTTGCCTTCCCTCTTCGATCCCTATTCTCTCAGAAAGACTGCAGTGATGCAGCCTGTTTCCAGGACCACCACGTGGAGGTGGAGTAGGGTCTTGGTCAGCTCTGGTTCGCTGACCCTGACGCAAGCAGTCAAGCTATGGGTCGCTGACTTCATTCTCTATTGCTGCATCTTTGGGTCCCGTGTCGAGAGTCTGAAAGCGGTTGTTCAGCTCGATGTACACAGATTCCTTTTATTTGGTCCTGGTATCTATTCTAGCAGCGATTAAACACCAAAGGGTTACCGTATCAAGCAGGTTACTCCAGGCTGTGGACACAGACATCAGAACAGCATTTGAGTTCTATGACTCCTCGACAAAATTTGTAAATTGCGATAAAATCATGTAAAATATCTATGAGAAGACATCCATTAAAAATCATTTCCCCAAGTCTCATGGAGTAAGCCAATGCCATAGTAACAAGCAGGGCTTTGAAACGGAGCCCGGGGCTGGAGCACGGAGCAGTGAAACAGCAGGTTTTTACCTGAAGCTGGAGCACGGAGCAGTGAAACAGCAGGTTTTTACCCCGAGCTGGAGCGGAGCCGGGGCATAGAAAATTTTAATTGCTCCGCTGCTCCAGTTTCTTCTTTAATTTTCGAACCAAAATGAATGATATTATAACTGAACGTATAGAAATGAAATTTAAAGGTTTGTTGGAGCTACTGTTTTTAGATTTAAAGTTAATCTTCAATAATCTACGACAGGCTATGGCAGACGATTTTATTGCAGTAATAATGTTTAATGAACTTTGAATATAAGCATTATGGAATAATTCTAGTTGAAGTGACATTTAAACTGTTTGAGAATTCTTGAATAAATAAAGTTTCTTTTTCAAAGTTACAATGAGCTGCTTTTTAAACACTTCACATTAAATAAAATAATTTGAGTCGGTACGCGGAGCGTAGCTGGAGCAGTCACTTTCGATGCCTGAGTGGAGCATTTCAAAAATGTGATTGCTCCAAATGACTGCTAACAAGGAACGAAAAGAAAACTGCGGACTGGAGAATCATGAAAAAAATAATTTCAGAAAAATTAATAAGAAACTAAACCCACGCCGAAAATTCCATTTTCAGGGCTTAACTTGTCATACATTTGAAGCTGGATAAATGTTTTAATTTTTTGTTCTAACAGCCGCATGTAGATTTCTTCAGAAATTTTTCATTTCTTTCTATAAACAACGTTAACACGGACACGAACTGAATAACCAAAATGTT